>VDFB02348858.1:0-27229 GCA_007258455.2 Sequoia sempervirens | reverse complement strand
TGATTATCTCCAGTTTCCTCTTCTTCCTCCATGGATTTTGTCATAATAGCACCATGACTGGATCCTGTTCCTGCATCGATAGGAATTGTGTGTAGCATCAATACCTCCTCTGAGTCTAACTCTTCATACTGTGTCGACAACATATAATTTCCTATGCCAACTTCTGATATCAAAACTTCTGTTGAAGTCTTTTGGTATTCTGTGATCATGTATTTCATTCTTGGCTCTTTCTCAATTTTGATCTGATTGGGTACTCCTTTCTAGGGAAGCCACATGTGAGAGTGATCAATAGACACATATCCATTCAAAGCCTTAGTAAAATCTCTTCCTAGAATCAAACCATACGCATCCGAGATATCAGCTACTTGAATATTGATAACCTATTGAATCTTTGGATCTGAAGCTATCCGCATGTGAATCATGTTTAATTCTCTTACCACATTTACTTCAGTTCTATCTAACTGAGTCACCTTCTTCTAGGAATCATCAGGTGTAATTCCTAAAGCTCTACAAACTCCGAATGGCATCACATTGGTGGAAGCACCAGAATCTAATCAACAATTATGTAGATTCTTACCGAATATGCGCACAGAGATCAGAAATGGCGTGGTTTCTGTCTTCCCTTAAAACAAAGTAGGTTGAGTATCTACTTGAGCCACTTGAGTCTTGTCCTTTTCTTTTCCTTTATCTCCAGGGGGCAAGTTAATCTGATTATGGGCCTGGTTTTGTGTCTTCACAGGCTGGGAACTAGGAATCTTGCTGTTATGCTCACCAGAAGGTTTATCCAAAGACACATGATGTGCATCATAAGTACCTAAAACTGACTTCCTGATGGGAGGGAACCTTAATAACTCAAATGCTGAAAGATTTACCTTCAATTTTTTGAACTCCTCAACAACATACGAAGCCATTTGTTCTTCATTCATATCAGTGGAAGCTTCCTTAGGAGGTTCCTCTGCCTTGTCCTTGCCTGCTGAAGTAGCCCTTTCCCTCTGTGGATCAGTTTGAACTTGTCTTTCCTTCGAAAGGAATTGTCTGGAAACATGTGGATAAGATGGATTATTGCTAGCATTAGGATCCGGGGGAGTACTGAAGTTGTTAGGAGGAATGGAAGTGGTGAAAGGTCCTCCAGCCTGTGGGCGCCTGTGAGGCATATCCCTCAGACCTTACCTCTGAAACATATGTACCTCTTCAACATACACCTCCTCCTGATTGAGGGGGCCATTATCATTCATTGCTTCTTCATTGAATAACTGAGTCACTTCATCCCCATTAAAAATTTGATCTATTTTCCCCTCTTGAGAATCAGATTCCTCCTCTGGTACATTTTCCTTACTTGCTGGGAAAAGAGCATGATTCAATACCAGCAAAGGAGAATCATAAGGGCTAGAGGGAACAATCTCCCACCCATTTGTGTTATTCTCCACCTCATATTGGAAAATGGAGGCTACAGTTTGGAACTCTGGACATTCTAATTATGAATGCTGACTTGTCTTATGAAGCCTACACCACCCTGACAAGGCTGCTTCAGCCAGGTATACACCACTGGGAGGCTTGTCCTGACTGACTGGCTGATTTGTAGATTGGTTGACCGCTTGATTAGCTAGTTGATCCAATGGGGTGGGGACTCCTCCATTATTAGGTCCTGTATTCCAAGTTCTACTTTGTCCTTGTGATTTCCTCTTATCAAATCCTGACCCACTACCTTGTCCCCTATCAAAATTCTGTCTCCTATCATTATTGTAACCTCTGTCATTGTTGTAACCCCTATCCTGATTATATCCCCTGTCATTATAGAATCCTCTCTCGTTACGCTGTCCTCTGTCAAAATTTTTCCCTTGCAGAAACTCTCTATTCTGATTGGATTGCATACTCTTATGAGTAGCTTGTAGTTGATTATTTTAATTCCTTAAATAGGTCACCTTAGATTCAACTTCTTTATCTACTCAGCCATTTCATCAATCCTCTCCCTATTTGGATCTCGACAAGGGATCTGGTTTGAATTACTCTGAGGAGGGACAGGCATTGTGGTAGATCCCTTAGACTGATGCAATACCTCAAAATTTTGCAGATAAGTAGGGAAACTATTTGACTGTGGTTGATACATAGGCTGATTAACCTGCTGTTGGAGAAAATTCATCATAAGAGAGATTTGGCTCATGGGATGACCAGGGTGCGGCACCAAAGGTAACTGAGGTACTGGATTCATGATTGGAGTATGGTTGGTAAGTTCCTGATTTACTGCCTGAACCTAATTGGGATGTGCAACTGGTCCTAGAGAAGGCAATGGTCCAATCACATGTTGTCTCAGATATGTGCTAAGCTTAATAGCTTCTGTATAGGCATCAGTTAGGTTAGCTGGAGGGTTGGGCCTCCACTTTAGAAAGGTTGCTGTAAGGCTATCCAATGCTTCGTAATAGACTCCCAAGGCTGTATTTTTATTCAAAACATAAGGATCTTGGAGTCTGGTGTACGCACGGTGAAACCTATTATTGAAATTGGATATTGGTTCATTGACTTCTCTTTTGACCCTAGTGAATTGCAAATACAATTCATTGACACTGATAGGTATTCTAAAATTTTGTAAAAAGGCAGTTTCAAGATCATTCCAATTAAGAATTGAGCCAGAAGGGAGGTGATTGTACCAGCAAAAAGCCTCTTCTCCTAGTGAATAAGGGAACAACCTACAGGAAACATCCTCATAGACAATCCCTCTATCTTTGAGACAGGTTTGGAAGATCCTTATATGCTCTTCTACAGTCCTGTTTGGGTCATTAACATAAAAGTTTGAACAAAAGTGTTCAGGATTTTTGGGCATTATATTATAAGCATTGAAAGACAAAGGGGATGGATTATTAGCTAGGAAATCCATTGGTAAAAGTGGGGGAGGTGGTTGGTTAATGAGAGGCTGGGGTTGTTGAATAGGAACTGCCTCAGGGATGGGTATGGCTTCGACCTCTGGATGTGAAGATGTGGATAATGTTGGTGAAGGGATGGGTGATGATGATTCTCCACTTTCTCGTGTCCTTCTTGACCTAGTGGGGAACTGTAATTCCTGTGAATCTTCCTCTCCTATGGTAGATCTGGTATTTCTCCTATATCTCTCTGGAGAGATGGCGTTCAAGAAATGATCTAGTGTGCTCATTTAGGCCCTCCTTCTAGTGCCAATCTGTTGATGGTGTTTTCTGCACAACAACAACTCAGACAGAATATAATATTCTATATCTCTTGAAAGGTAATCTTCAACAATAAATTATCAAAAATCACCCCAAGGTCTCTCGGGTGTCAGGTCATGATGATGCATAAACAACTCCGATAATATGTGAAAATGCTGGTAATCACAATCAGACCTTACTACAAGCAGACTGTATCTTTCCAATTTATCAGATTGTGCAATATAATGATCTCAAATCCTAAATCTAACCTAATGATAAAGAAATAACAAAAGATACGGGTGCAAGGATATGATAAGATCTATACTATTCCTAGAATGAAAAATGCAAATAACATATATCTAGAATGGACCAATCTCAAATAACCAATTCTTGCTTAACCCACAATGCAATATCACAAGAACGGTGCAATCTTATAAGGTGTATAGATTTTCAAATCATAAAAATTCATCCACAATCAAACTTAAGCACATATAAATATATGGTCCAGGTTGACTTCACCAGCCTACTACAATCAGATAGTTACTAGGAGTATAGACCAGAGATTGCTACAAACATTCCAAATATGAAATCATGAACATCATTCACCAAACTAATCTAATTCTCAATACCAAACCCTAATCTTTAAGCAATGTGAAAGATAAAACAAAAGGAACCATGCAAGATAAGCTAACACAAGAGACTTCACCAGGAATACCACAATGTCTTCAATTGTATTAGATCATCAAAATGTTGCAACAATTCCACTGTTCTGTTTACAATACTTGCTTCAAGAAATTCACAAAAATTACTCTAACTCCTTTAACTTAATTCTATTATCTCTTCTCTTTTCTCTAATTTCTCTCCTCTAATCCCCCTTATAAGGAGGGAGGAATGCGCTTTATAGCAAATTCTCAAGACATGTCGGCCCAGCCAAACATTTACAAAATAAAACCAACTGCCAAAACAAGTTGGCCTTAGGAATTTCAAAATAAGGCACACATTAAATGCCGATATATCATCAAGGTCAGCCCAGACACAATCCCCAATGTAACCCGGTTCAATACATGCCCCATAATAATAGGGAAGCACAAATCTCAAAATGGCATTAAATACCGCCTCCCTTATCCTTGTTCTGGTCCAATGATCCTTGAACCCTCAAAAACACCCTATCCAGCTCAGTGACAGGTGACAAGGGCAAGATCTTAAGTCTACATTTAATGGAGTCAATCTCCTCTTTTGACTGCTCAACAGTCTTATTCCAATCACCCTTGTGAGATTGATACTTATCCATTACCGCCAGATAGGTTGCTGCATCATCCAACTGGTACCCTATTATGACATTCTCAGAGTCTGGAGCATAAACATCATGCCACCATTCCCTTAGTTGTTCCAGACTTAGGTACTTAGAAGCAATCTTTCTCCTGCCAGTCATAACCTCAAAAAATGCAATGCAGCCCTCATAGACACCAGTCAGGTCACCATTCATCAGCTTCTTCCATTTTTGAATCTTCCTCATGGCCTTCTGCCAAATCTACAGAGCCTCAAACCATTCCCTAGGTTCATTTAATCTAGAGGAAGGAAGGATCCCATCTATAACCAACTGATCTTTACCATATTCTATGATGACCTTGGATTTCTGCAGTAGAAGGTCAATGTCTTCCTTGTCCTCGGATAGCACATGCTCCAATAATTCCTTGGCTCGGACTGCATCTTTCCCAACTGAAAGGATATCCCTGATTGCACTATCTCCTCTTTCCTGCACATCCTTCAACCAATCCATTGTAGTTTGAGCAGAGGCTTTCATTTTCTCAATCTCAGAAATAGTTTCCTTGGGTAAGAAACCAGGAGTAGCAGAGGAAGATGGGTGGAGAGATTGCAGAGGCTTCATTACATCCTCCAAGCATTTCTTAATTCTCTCATTTTCTTTTCTTAGCTCATGCTTGGTCTGAGTTTCCTTTCTCAATCTGCTAATGATCATAGCGCTAGACCCTTCATACTCCTCTATATCCTACTCCATAGATGTTGGTCCAAGGTTAATAGTTTGCACATTGTAATCTTCACCAGTGACATCTTCTCTTGTCTTGTCTACAGCAGGGGTGGAAATGTGGATAACTCTGTTATTTACCTCATCCCTTTCTATTCTTGAAACCACCTTAGCTGCCTTCTTCTTCTTTCCCTTACCGATTTTTGACATCTCATCCCAATCCAAAGGGGTGTCTTCAACCACGACTTGCTTCTTCCTTGTGATTTCCTTTTCCAGCCAGTCTGGGATAACAAGTTCTACCCGGATTTCTTCTGTTTTTGCTTCTTCATGTTGTTCTGTTGTTTTCTCTTCTTCTTTTTCAGGGAGCTACTCACCTTGATCACCTTCTTCTGGCTCTACCTGCTGCACTGGCAATGGGGTTCTAACTGGGATATTCTCCTTCTCGGGTGATTCATGGCCCTTGCTACTTGCCGAAGAATCTTCATATTGCACTAGAGGAGAAGGAAGTTTTCCCACCTCTTCTACCTCAAGCTCAGCTGCCTCACCAAAGAGTGCTCCTTCCTTGAATGGCTCTGCTTCCCCACTAGTCTCATGCTCTTCAAAAGTCTCCTGTTCAGGAACGCTTGGTGGAGGAGAAGTAGCCTTAGATGGCTCCACAACTAGTGACTTTGGAGGAGAATCCATCTTTTGCACAGTGTCCCAAGGAGAAGGAGTCCTGGACCTCCTCATATAAACCTTGGTCTTCTCTCCTGAACTTTCCACATCAACAATTGGAGGCTCCTCCTTAGAAGTATCTTGACCCTTCTTCTTTGAACCTCTAGCTATCCTAGCCTTCTTTGGTGGTGGAGGAACATCCTCTTCTTCTGCCTTTTCCAACTCTTCCTCATTAGAGGACCTGCCAATCTTCAAAGCCCGACTTCTTTTCTTTCCTTTTGGCTTTCTTTTTGGTTCTGGCTCACTTTCTTTAGGGCCTCTGATCTTTATTTTGAATGGTGAGCTCTTTTGAGTTTTCCCTTTGTGGTCATCTTCCCTGGATTCCTCTGAAGTAGACATGGGATTAAGGTTTCCCATCAAATTAAAGGTACAGGGTACCTTCTCACTCTCAAGCTGCCAAACCTTATGCTTCAACCAAGAAGTGGTGAATTTCATAATCAGGGCCATTAGGTCTTCCAACTTTGTGACCCCATCTTCATTCCAGTTTATTTCCCCAATTGACCTATCCTTAACAGCCTCATAGGCATGATCTTGTACTAGGTTTCCATCATCCTCTAGTTGGTCAGGGATCAACTTGACATTGTATTGTCTGATTGCATCAACAGGAAGCCTAGAGTACCTCTTCTTTCTTGCTTCAAAATCATCCTTGATGTTGGCCCAATAGTCTTCTAGGTCATTCTTATGACGGTACTCCTTGGTAGCCTTCTTTTGTGCTTCCCCAGTGATATCAAAGTTTGTTCTTTTGGAATGGAAGGAGAAGCCATGAGCTGCCAACTCATCACCTACTGCATGTGCCGATTGGATAAAGGGCACACCTCTGCTACACCAATTCCAAGAGGGAAATCCCCACCAAAACCTATTTTATGCTTTTCTTTCTTGACAACTGCATCAAATTCACATATTTGTCTAACAATTTCCAATAACGCAATATGATCGGTAGGGTACCTAGGTAACCTCTATGGAGTAGCCAGGCATCCATCAATTCTAATGTAAGAGAAGGTGGGAAAATGAATGAACCAGGCCCCATATCTCCTTATCAGGTCCCTCACTCCATCTGACAGTCTCACACACTCCGCATTTTGAAGCATCCTAGTGATATGCATTGTAAATGCATCATTGGCTCTTCTGTAGTTCTTGTGTCCTAGGTGCAACTCCGGATAAATCTCATAGACTATGTCTTGTCTGAATGTCCCTTGTGGATTCAAGCCCCTGTATGGGTAGAATCTTGCCAACACATACATCACATAAGAGGACATGGTGAACCTCTTTGTTTCCAGGACATCCCTCAGCTGCTTGTTAAATATAATGCTGATAAGCCCTTCCCAATGGTAGTTGGTTCCTTGTTCAATTTTGGTGATCACATGGACCATCCAACTCTCTAACACTCCAACGGTCTTCAAACCTGCCACTCTGCTCAAAAATGTTATGGCATTATAAATGTCTGACCTAAATTTAACCCTGTGCAACTGCTTGGGCAGTTTGGAGTAATGTGATTTTGGTTTCTCCAACCAAGAGTTGATCATCTATTGAGCTTTGGTTGGCTCATTCTCATAATATGTCTGGGCCATGTCTATGTTTAGAGCACACATAGAAGGAAAATCCGGCATGTCAAAGGCTTGTGCAATAGAAACAAGACTGAAATTGGCCAAGACTCTTCCTTCAGTGCTGACAACCCTTTGTGTGTCGAAGTCATACTACCGGGCACACTCAAGTATCAATTCATAGCATTGGATTGTTGGAGGGAACCCTGCCACATGAACAAGTCTGGACCTCATCATTCCCTGTCTTAGGACTGACAAATCCTTCTGAGCTGTCCTCTCCTTGAACTCCTTGTATCTCCAGGCTCCCACATTGGTGTTAGACACCTCGGACTACACAAAAGATATCTTGCTTTCTGGCAACTGACTCTTGGTATCCAATCTTAACCTTTTTGCTTCTTAGATGGAGGACCCCTCTGTGTCACCCTTAGATTTTCCTGCAACGGCCCTGCTTGACTCAGCCTACATTCACAAAAGATTGTCATAAGTACCCAATTACCATGCATACTCCAACCAAAGGATTAGCACAAAATCATATAAGGCAATTAAAAGTTATCACAAATGGCAATCCTTGAAAATCTAGAAAAATAAAGGAATCCGAAAGAATAGTGTAAACCGGGAAAATCCAGTCGGGGCGAAATTTTGGAGAAATCCGACCCAGATAGATTCCTGTTGTTGAGACATCATCAGTCAAATAAATTGTTAGTACAAAAGATTATGAGATAATCATGAAATTCATTCATTAGCAACAAGAAATGAGCATTTAGCATTTACTCCATTAATCCTATCCTTAGAAAATCGGAAGAAGTGCAACTAGATAGGAAAACTGGAAAATTCCAGATGGGACAGATTTTCGCAAACAAATTGAGGAACTCTGGAAATCATTGCGCCCCACGGAATCAGCTGAAACTGGGAAAATCCGAGTGCGCAGGAATTCCGCGGACACCTCAAAAACCGATGAACAACGACACACGAACCATTAATCAAATGATCATGCAATCTTTTCTACTTGGATTCTAATGATCTCAAAATCGACACTAACCGATCAGGATTCAAAATGTAAATTAATTTAAGTTCTCAAGGACCTCAAAATGTCTAAACCTCATGGTGAAACAACGATGCCCTAATTTCGATGAACAACCTCCCACCATGAAAACCAGGGTAAGCTCAAGGTTTAAAATACCATCTATGAAGATCATTCTAGAGTGCTCTGAATCCTCACAATGTAGGGGTTAGTTTAATACAAATGCAAGATTGACAAATCATAACGAATTCATTATTCTGGGCTGAGCACCGAAAAAACCCTAACCTTGCACAATATGGAAAATTACACACTAAGTGGGCAAATAATCTGACCCAAAATACCTTCCAAACGGATGCACCCATCATCCAATGGATAAATACAAACTCACATGGCACGGGTGATGAGGTTTCATGAAGAGATGGGTCAAATCCTAACCCAATAAGAAGGAAATCGTGACTAAACATGGGCCGACCCGAAAAGACCACCAATCACCTCAGAAAAAACTCAATCATTGCGTAAAAAAATGGAAGGGCCACCAATAACCTACCATGGATTATCCCAGATGAAATTCGAACTTGAAGAAGTGACCATGCCCAAGCAATGAAAACCTTAATCAATGCTCCAAACAATCCACACGGAAGCGGCTCAAAATGAATAATCAAAGCTCGAGGAAGGTATGCACTCAGATGCCAAAGCAGCAAACAAGTGAATAGTGAAATTGAAATGATGCTTAAATGGTTTTAAATCCACCCATTTACGCACTTGAGTAAAGGTACTGCAAGCATTAATGAGCGACAAGACGTGTTTGAAAAATCCAGAAACCCGCGCCTAGGACGGAATTTCAGAAAATCCCAAGATATGCGGAAAATTCGGATGAACACAAATTTTGCGGATATGGTAGAAACTAGGATTTTAATGAAGTTCGGGAATTTAGCACAGTCCGGGAAAATCCGCCAGAACTGGAAAATCCCGGATACAGGCAGAAACCCAGATTTTAATGAAAGCCAATTTTAAAGCATTCAAGCCTCAGGGCAAGACCAAAACCAGTAAGACCAATATCTTAAGACCTTAAAAGAAAAATTCAATAAAACCAAAGGCCAAAATACATCATCAAAAGAAGGTCCCTACTCCAAGTGGGGCGCGTGTGCAAAACTGCACAACACTACTAGGTCTATCACTACTTGGTTGCAGCTGGAGACTACATTTTTATAGAAATTTGAGACCCCAATCAGTGCCAATGAGTTACTTCTATAGTTTATTAGAGTCAAGAGGGAGGTAAATGAACCAATAGTGGCTTTCAATAATAGATTTCATAGGGCTTATGCTAGGCTGCAACACCCTTATGCTGTAGATGATGCCTCTGCCAGGGAGGTTTATTATGAGGCTTTATATAGTTTAACATCTACTTTCATCAAATGGAAAGCAAACCCTCCTGACAACCTATTTGAAGCTTATGAGGTGGCTTTTAAAGTGAGTACGAATTTGAGGCAACAATGGTCTGGGACCTTTACATTAGCTAACCAAACACCTATGTTGAGTCCAATCCCTCAATTACTTGGTTTATCCTAGAATCAAGCTCCACCCATGTCAAATTACCATCCAAATACGAACCAGCTTGCATTCTTTCATCAACAAGCTAATATACCCAGTTACTTGCAGAGCTCTAAGATATTTAATCAATCTTTGAACCATGGGTCCCATACTGTTTATATGTAGAATTTAGCTCGTATTGTTCCTCCATCAAACAGTGTAGACAAGGAGAGGCTGGATGCACTCATAGATCTAGTTGAGAAGCTGAACACCGAAGTCACCTACCTAAGGCACCAAAATAGTCAATCCTAGGCAGCCCACAGGGGGATTCAATCCAACTATGTTCAAAGCAACAGGGATATGATGCAAGCTCAAGGGAAGAACTTTGATAGGGGACAACATCTTGATAAAGATCATGAAAGGAAACCACCACGTTGGAATAATGGAGGATCCTTGGCATCTTTGGATCAGCCAAACAATCATAAGAAATCTAGTGGAATTTACCTAGATGAAGCAACTCTTTCAGGATGGTGTAGGCTTCATAACACTAATCAACACTCTGAGTTGGATTGTCAAGAATTCTAGACTACTATGTCTATTTTCCAACAGGAAGTCCAATATGTTAGCAAAATTTGAGTGGGTAGGAGATAGTAAATCCTCATGACATATCAGTCATGGTGGTGAATCATGTCTCATTTCCAAGAAGTGAAGAGAATGGACTAGAAAAAGGACAAGATGAGAGTGTTGAAATAGGGTATCCATACAATGAAGAATCAATAGTTCAACCTTTTGGAGGTAATGAGGAGAATGAAAATGGTCCACTAGATGAAGAAGAGTCTACAACTGAATAGGTTCAAGCATTCCATCATGTGCCAACTCAGTATTTCATAGGTGGAGGACAATCTGATAAAGGAGGAAGCATTGAAAGCAACAAGGATAAATTTATGGTTAGCTCTGAAGACAACTATTCTACCATGACTGTAGAGAAAATAGGTGAATGTGTGGTAGAATAACTCAAGAAATTCAAAGTAAGTCTCTCTACTCATGAGTTGTTAGGGGATCCTTCAATCAGGGGTGTATACTAAGGTCTCTTAAAAGAGATATGCTTTCTGAACAAAAGGGTGCTTGAAGCTATGCTGATACAAATACTTTAAAGGAGGTACTCCTATCTGAAACAAGCTTGGGAAATTATGTACTGGAAGTTGACCCTCAAGGATGGGAGGTTGAGGAAATCCTCATGTTACATGATATGCCTATTCATAAATTTGACAGTGCTGAAGCATCGGTAGAATCAAAAAAAGAAGTGGAGGAGCAAGCATGGTTGTCATATTATACAAAGAATGTGCATCAAATTACAAAGAATGAGTTTACAATAAAATAATTTCAACAAGCTATTGGTGAATGTCTAGTAGAAGAGTCAATTGGCATTGGATCTGAGAAAGTCATAGAAGTAAATGCTGAGGTAGCCTTGGAGGAGGTTGAGCTTTCAGATGAAGAGCCTCAACAAATTTCCAATGAATGTCCCATGAAGCAAATTGTAGGATCTGATATTGCTGATAAAGAAGCTGATGTTCCTAAGGGTGAAAATTTGCTTGAAGATCAATTTGTGATGCCTTCTGATGAACATCCTGTTGAGAAATTTGTTGTACAGGACATTGCTTTTGCATTTTTGTCATTGATCCCTCATAAAAAAATGCAAACAGGTGAAAAGTTCCATGTTTACACTTCTAAACCTGTTCGATCTAATTTTCACCCTGAATTATTCAATGATGACTCTAATTCTATTTCACATGTTTCAAATGCAAGAGGGATATTGCATCATCAGTCAAGAACACATGAAGACAAAGACATCAACTCTTCACAAGTACAGGGTGATGAGCACAACATTCAGTCCATAGCAGTACAAAATCAGGTTGTTTCTCTCCTTGCTGAAAATTCTGAATCTTATCAATTTGATTATGGAGGTTTAGGAAAGACAACTTGCATATGGATTGATCATGGTTTCAATGAGTTGCCTCAATTGCTGATTATTCCTATCAATAAGGTTAAGTTTGAAAGCTGCAATTTGGTGATTTACTTTGCTGAGTATAAGGATAAGTTTGCATTCTTAAGGATTGTTACTTTCGCCTTATTGCTTGTCCATGCATTGAAAAGTCAAAAAGATGTAGGTCTTAGTTTATCATGTCTGGTCATGATTTTGAATAAATGTGGCTTGCTCTACTTTCTTTAGGTTTTCTTTTCTGCTCTTGCTTTCTTTAGATTAGGTTGCATTAGTTTAGGGTTTGCTTTTAGTTTGGTTTTTTTTTGCTCTGCTCTTGCTTTGGGGGTTTTCTTGTTTTCTTTTGGGTGTGTTGCATCTGCATGGAAATCTTATTCATTATCTGGGAAGTTGTTATGGGTATTTCATTGATGGAATTTAATCACGTGTCTTGAATGGATGGTCGAGATCTTTTGTTAGTGTCAAGCGGTCTGAATGTTTGATCTAAAGAAGATGGGTCATTGGTTTGATTTGAACCTGAAGAATTCTGAAATCTTATATCTTTCATATATCTTAAGAATCCTGAGGTTGCTGTGGGATCTTTGTGAAGTCATGTTAGGTGAAAAATCCTATTTCTGCTTCAGTGCCATTGTGGTTCTCAGCCCTGAGTGTGAACTTCATTGTTCACAGGTTGAAAAGAAAAAGTGAAAAGAAAAGAATATCATAAAAGAAAGGAAAAGAAAAATATTGAAAATCAAAAGAATGGATTCAACCTATCAGGGGTATCTGAATATCTCTACTGGGGCTATGGATCCTGGATAGTAGTAGAGTTATGTTTGGGAGAATTACAATGATAACCTCATCAGGGCTATGGATGCCTGGCTGGCAGCAAGGCTCTATCTAGGTTGCTTTTGGAGTTAGAATCTTTACGTAGCCTAACTTGACTGAGCTTGGTTTTTGCAGTAGCTCAAGGAGGGAAATGAACTCACTTGCACACACTAAGATTTTTAGTTTATGGAAGGTTCAGTCTACCTTTGATTATAATTTTCTTTAATCTTGCATTTTTGATTTGTTTGCCTAATTTCGAGATCAAGACTAGAGATTTTGGGTTCCTGATTCCTGTTCGTCATCAAAATGCTTTGGAGCATTTTCCCATCTGAGTTGCCATTTGTTGTGCATTTTTTGTACACATGCCCCACTGAAAGTGGGGACCCTGTTTTGCTCTGGTTTTTGATGCTTTATCCCTTGGATGTTGAGGTTTTGTTGCCTTAGTGTGTGTTTGAATGATTATCTTATTCGTGCATATGCCCCCCCTTTTGGGAAGCACTTTGAGAATATAATGTTTTGAGCTCCTTTTGGGTTTTTGGTTATTTTCAGGAAAATTCCCTCTGGATGGATTTCCTTAGATGCTTTGAAAACTTGGCAGTTGATGTTTTACACTATTTTCTGGAGATTTCGGTCCTTCGCAGAATTCTGCATGGATCGGATTTTCTTGACATTGTGTCTCCTTGTCAAATTCCCAGAATGGGGTTTTGGTCTGTCATTTTTATGAATGTTGATGGCCTAGTCATTGTATTCTCCTATTGATTGATGAGTTCAATAGTGCCTAGCATTCTCATGATTGCATTTTCGAGCTCAATCCTGTGTGCATGGTTGTTTTCGTTTTGGTTGATTTTGGGGTTTTTCGAGCTTGTGTGATTGCTGGCCCTGAGTGAGTTTGTGAGCTTGTTTTCAATTTCATTTAAGTGAAACTCACCTATGTCTCCTTTGAATAACCCATCCTCGGGCTTGATAGGGGTGGCAATCAAATTTGGGCTAACTCCCCTGCATTCATGGTGAAATTTTAGGATTTCAGATTTGGGGCATCACCATTTCCTCTTGATTTACCTTTGGATGAGCCTCGAATTTAATGATGATCTATAGGAGGTTCAAATCAAGCTTGTTGCAAACCCAAGTTCCTCAAATTTGTGATTGTTCAATCAATTTGAGTGAAGTCATGTGAGAATGTCAACATTTGGGTTTTCCTTCAGTTTCAGGATTTTCCTTCACTGGCATAATTCCCCGATTTTCCTTGTCCTCTACATTTTCCCGAAATATTGAGTGATTTAGAGTTTCACCTGCTTCCGAATTTCTACTCCCCCTGGATTTTCCCAAAATTTCCTCTATCTCTTCATTTTTTTGAACTTGTAGACTATTGTTGTTTTCATGGATTTTCGTCCTGGGCAAAATTCTCTGAAACTTTGTTGAAAATGAAGGATTGTGAGATAGCATGAATTATTAGCTACTGATTGTGCATCATGTGATTAATCTGAGTAATATTAAGATCTTTCATGGTGTTTCTTATCTGATTGTGATTGATTGAATGATTATTGGGTGCTTGTTATGCTTATTTCACCAGAATCTGCCTAGCTGGGAATTTTCTGAAATTCCCTTTTGGCTTGAATTCTGCGAATGGGTGAAAATCTTGAACTTTGAAGAAATTATGCTTTAACGATATTTCAAGGGGATTTTGATCTTTGCTTGGAATTATTCGAATGATGAATATATTATTGGTGATGGGTTAATTCTAATCCTTCTGTTATAATGGATATTGATGGTGGTTTTTGCTGAGTGCAGGCTGAATTTGACAAAGTCATTAAGGAATCGATGGAGGAGATTAATTCGATTGAAGGAGCGTTTAAAGCATTTATTACTTCACCTATGGCCGACCTGGAGTGGATTTTTCTTAAGATTCCAAATAAATTGGACCGAGATAAGGATGAAAGGGGCCAGTTGATGATCGATTGCATTAGGCGTTGTGCTTCCTATTTATCCGGGGCCTTTTCTACCTAGCTTTTTTCCATCCTTCACATGAATTAGATTGAGTTGCATTGTAAATCCTAGGCCGACTTGGATGAGTCCCAAGAATTTAATGCTAATTCATTTTGTTATGAACTTCTTGGGCCGACATATCTTGGGGGTTTCGATAAATATGGCATTTTGCCTCATTTGTAAGGGAGATAGTTCTTGGCTTAGAAGCAATTAGGGTAGTAAAGTAAGAATTAGGGTTAGAAGTTAGTCGATTTTGGAGCAAGTGCTGTAACACAAAACATTAGAATTGTTTCTAATATTGGATTATTCAATACAATTAAAGACATTGTGATTTCTGGTGATCTCTTTATGTTGACTTATCTTGCATGGTTCTTTCTGTTCCATCTTTTTGAAATTGCTCAAGGTTATTAAATGCATGTTAGATTGTAGAGTTAGATCTGATTCCATGGTGTTTATGGTTTGATGCTTGAAGAGTTTGTAGCAATCCCTGGTCCATACTTTTTAAAGCTAGCTGATTGTTAGTTGCTTTGCAAAGTTAGCCTGAACCTTACATTTATTGTGCTTAGTTCAATTGTGAAGGCTTATTCATTTCAATTGCAATAGGGTTGTCTTGGATGAGGGTTCATGATCTGAAAATCTTTAATGCCTTAGAATATTGCACCATTTCTATAGGATTGCAGATTTATCTGGGTTAAGCAGCAATTAGTTTATGAGGGATTGGTCCATTTCAAGTATTTCATCATTTGCATTGTCAGTCTTAGAAGTAGATTTAATCTTAGGAATCTCTCTTAAACCCTTATCTTTTGCTATTTCTTTATTATTTGGGTTAGTTTTAGGATTGAAGTATCACCATATGGCAAAATCAGATAAGCTTAAGATCCAGTTATTACTTGTAGTAAGGTCCCATTATGATTACTAGAATTTTCACATTTATCACTAAGTTGTTTATGCATTGTCAACACCTGACATTAGAGACCTTGGGGTTATCTCTTAAGGCTTGCTGATAGAGATTTACCTTTCAAGAGAGATATGATATCATATTCTGTCTGAGTTGTTGTGCAAAAAACACCATCAACAATACCCTATACACTTTACCTGAACCCTCAACCTTTAAAATTATCCCTGAACCGTAAACCCTCAACCCTCAACCCTATACTTAAACCCTAACCCTCAACCCTATACCCAATATGATAAACCCTAATACCTATACTCTATACACTTAACCCTATACCCTCAACCCTAAACATTATCCCTCAACCCTCAACCCTATATCTTAAACCCTAAACCCTACACCCTCAACCCTGAAAATTATCCCTCAACCCTCAACCCTATATATTAAACCCTAAACCCTACACCCGTAACCCTAATCTCTATATTGTATATCATCAACCTTATAACCAAACTTTGAACATTATCCCTCAAACCTAAACTTAAACCCTAAACCCTAAACCCTTTATCCTAAACCCAATACCGTCAACCCTATACCCTCAACCTTGAACACTATCCCTCAACCCTATACCTTAAACCCTAAACCCTACACCCTCAACCCTCATCCCTATACCCTATACCATAAACCATAAACCCTTATCCCTAAACATTATCCCTTAACTCTATACCCTCAACGCTATAGTTAAATCCTAAACCCCACACTCTCAACTCTTAACCCTATACCTTATACCCTCAACCCTATACCCTAAACCCTATACCCAATATCCTAAACACTAATACCTATACCCTATACACCTAACCTTGACCCTCAACCCTAAAAATTATCCCTCAACCATAAACCCACAACCCGAAACCCAATACTTAAACCCTAAACTCTAAATTCAACCTTGTGCCCTAAACCCTAAAACCTCAACCCTAAATCCAATACCCTCAACCCTCAACCTTATACCAAATATCCTAAACCCTAATCCCTATACCCTATAAACTTAACTAAGTATACCCTAAAACTTGAACACTATCAAACAACCCTCAACCTTATACCTTAAACCCTAAACCCTAAACCCTAAACCCTCATCGCTATACCATATACTCTCAAACTTATAATCTAAACCCTAAACATTATCCCTCAACCCTATACTTAAACCCTAAACCCAACATTCAACCTTGTACTCTAAACCCTAAACCCTAATTCCTTAATCTTAAACCCAATACCCTCGACCCTATGCCCAATATTCTAAAACCTAATCCTTATACCCTATATACTTAACCCTATTCCCTCAACTCTCAACCATATACCTTAAACGCTAAACATTACACCCTCATCCCTCATCCCTATACCCTATACCATCAACCTTATACCCTAAACTCTATACCCTCAACCCTATACTTAAACCCTAAACCTTACATTCTCAACTGTTAACCCTATACCTTATACCCTCAGCCCTATACCCTAAACCCTAATCCAATATCCTAAACCCTAATCCCTATACCCTATACACTTAACCCTATACCCTCAACCTTGAGCATTATCCCTCAACCCTCAAACCTATACCATAAACCATAAACCTTACACCCTCAACCATCATCCCTATACCTTATACCCTAAACATCGAACATTATACCTCAACCTTATACTTAAACGCTAAATCCTACACTCTCAACTCTTAACCATATACCTTATACCCTAATCCCTACACCCTAAACCCTATACCCAATATCCTAAAACCTAGTTCCTATACCCTATACACTTAACCTTATACCCTCAACCTTCAACATTATCCCTGAAACCTCAACCCTAAACCTTATACTTAAACCATAAACCCTACATTCAACCTTGTACCCTAAACATAATACCATTAACACAATACCCTCAACCTTATAACCAATATCCTAAACCCTAATCCTTATACCATATACACTTGACCCTATACCCTCAACCTTGAACACTATCCCTCAACCATCAACCCTATACCTTAAAGCATAAACCCTACACCCTCAACCCTCATCCCTATACCATATAACCTCAACCTTATACCCTAAACCTTGAAAATTATTCCTCGATCCTCAACCCTCAACCCTCAACCCTCAACCCTCAACCCACAACCTACAACCCTCAACCCTATGTAAGAGTAGGTATAGAATAAATCTACACCATGTAATATTTTGCTGAAGATTATATCCACCCAAGATCTAGGCATATCATGAAAGCATAAGAGAGATCAATATGTAATGCTCAATATTGCAATATAATTGATTATCCAAGAATATATTTCAATTTTTTATGAGACCACCTAGTTATATAGCCAAGGTGACACATAGGATTAACCAGTATTATGACAAGTGTCTTAATCCTAGGTCATGTGATAACTTATCTCAACTACCTAGGACAAGATAATATCTAATGACAACTAACACCTTCTAGAAAGATTCCCTCCTAGGACCTAAGTAAACTTAACATGTAAATAAGTCCCCTAAATCCCCTAGTAATGAATTAACTAGGTACAAAACTTTATTTACACCAACACCCCCCTTAAGTGCAACTTAGGGAGTAGTTGATTATTAATATGCATATGACACAAGGATGGGTCCTGACTATGAGCCCATGTTAGGTACCCATGCATAATGCAAATGCAATCTCTCACAAAAAAAGGAAAAGGAGAAAACCTAGTGGGACAAAATTCCTCCCCAAAAGAGAGATGAAAAGAATATTCTCAATAAACAATGAAAAGGAAAAAAACCCCATTTGAGGAAAAAGTCCCCCCCGTAAGAGATAAGAAGAGGGGGGACCATGTAACCCAACTCAATGTTGAATCTCTTGCAATGATGGTAGAAGCTCAACATTGAATGTTTAAGATGATCCAAAAGTGTCAAACAATGTTCCTCCCCTTAGGAAGAAAAAAAACCAAGATGGTATGCATAATGTATCCCCATTACTGAAAGGAAGATTTGGGAAGAAGGATGATGTGTGATGTCTCTAAAGAATGCTCAAGTGTCTCCATGTTGATACCAAAAGTTGTCACACTCTAAAAAGGAATTGTAGGCCACACTGCCGACAAAGACAATCCAAAATATCCTAGAAATGATTGTAGAACAAAATCCAAAGATAAGGATACATCATATGAAGATAAAGAAGCCTCATCCAAATGCTGTCTTAAAGAATCCACACTCATGTCAAACTAAAAAGAATGATCATGTAGAGAATGAACAAGAGGGTCAGAGTGTTCCCTTACAACAATTGAAGAAAGATCATCTCCATCAAAGAGAAGATGAATGAAATCAATGATATCTCCCAAATCTAAAATATGTGAATCACAAAACAAAAAAATAATATATGTCAAGTACTCATCCTAAGTAGCCATCTCTAGAAGATAATGAATGACTTGTTGTACTGAATCACAAGGAGCCAAAAATATGGCAACATGAGCACCCTTAGGTACAAAAGTAGATGAAGTAGATGGAATATCAACACCTATCACAAGATCCTCATTAGATGAAACAATACCAAGATTCAAATGACCATATTGCATCTCCTCAAAAGTTTCCACACTAGATGCATCAATGTGAATATTTTTTGAATCAATAGTAGGAGCAAATTGTGAAAAGGTGTAGAATCGAGATTGGTGATCAACCTCCCCAAATGCAGCGATATCTTTGCTATGCAAATCCTGGATTATGACAGAATATGGTGTGAAATCAACACTCTTACCTGCTCCACCATGTGTGATATGATAGATAGAAAGGATATTAGTTGACAATGAAGGCATACAAAGAACATAATTGAATGATCTATCATCCATGTCAATGGATCCCTTCCCATAAACACACACATATGTTTTGTTCGCCATTAGGATGTGTGGTGATGAATAAGTCTCAAATGAAGATAACATACTCTTTGATGAAGCCATGTGATGTGAGGATTTTGAATCGAGTATCCACCTCTTTGACTTAGAATCTACAACTACAACAAGTGCTTGCCGCTTATGTCTATTGGTATTTTCTTAAGAAGAAGATAAACCATTTGATGATGAAGGAAAATTAATTTGATGCTTTTTAAGATGTTTCAACTCATCAATCTATTTTGAATAAAATTTATGTTCACCATGCCTCAATTTTTTGCAATATGCACATGTAGGCTTCTCCTTCTTAGATGATTCCCCTTTAGAGGGAGAGGATTCAAATCTATATGTCTTTTTCTTTTTCTTCTTTTTCTTCTTATCAATATTCCTTGATTCTTTCTATACCTTAGACTCACTAGCCAACAATGATTTTGACTTGGAAGACTTGATTAGACCCATATCCATTAACTTAGCTTCCTCTTGGATTAGGAGACTTACAAAGTCAAAAAAATTAAGATCATATGATGATCCCATAGAAAGTTGATGGGTATGAAAGCCAAAAAAAAAAATTGAATACTCAAGACCAAGCTTGGATAACACATTCAAAATCAATTGTAAATTCTCCTTATCAATGATACAATCTTTCAGCTATGTTCCTAGTTTCTTAACTTTGGAGATGTAGTCTTGGATGTGGTAAAAAAAATTAGGATCAAGATTCATAAAATCATTATCAATCTGATATCCCCCAATCATATTAATTTTACCATACAATTTATTAAAAGCCTCCCAAGCCTCTTTAGGTGTTTTACATGATTCAACATGAAATTGTAAATCAAATGAGACTAATGAACATATGCATCCAAGTGTTTTCTCATGATCAAGCTCCCATTTTTCCACTTCTTTAGCATTAGGAGGTATGCGAATGGTTTTTTCAAATAACATATTAAAAATTTCATCATGAGATAATTCCATATTGATTTTCTCCATGTAGTATAATTATATGGAGTTAGGAGTTCAATTTGAGATTTCACCATTTACAAGAAAACAAACCAAGCAAAAGAAAGCAATTGAAGACTACAAGATTACCCCCTAAATTAATCAATCATGAAACCCCCCAAGTAAGATATGATTTGTGGCACTTTATATTTAGTGGGATTACAAGTGCCACTTTCCAAAAACAAAGAAGTGGAATTAATCTTAGTGCATACAGGATGCCAAATTTTTCCACAAGCTCAAAGTAATTTTTTATAAATAATGAGATCAATCTAATCACACCATTGGATATTACATAAAAAATTACACACTTTAAAAAAAAAATCACCCAAAAATGTTACTGTAGGAGCGAGAATGGAGCCTCAAAAGTTTTGAAAATGAGAATAGCTTAGCAACACCTGTGAGAATCTATAATTTATGGAAAAAAAAAACACCAAAATCAAAAACTAGTTGCACCACTATGAAGAGCATGAAATTCTACCCCAAATAAAAAAAATTACTCAAAAAATGGAGGTTGGACGACTGAGTTATGTGCATTTGAAGTTGAACTGTAAATTTAAAAACTTCAATGGGGAGGGGGGCCAAAATTTTCAAAATGTATTGACGTCACTATTGACACAATGATGACATCAACATTTATGTAAAAATAAATTATTGGCCAACTACCTTTCACAAGTTGGCATGGGTCTGTTTAGTTGGTGGAATCTTTGAGGAATATTCTACTAACAAAATATACTATTGGATAATGGAATATTCTTTAGTTACGTCGGTTTATTTTGACCGACATTGGTTTTTGTTTTTTGATTGGTTGAAAATATCATGGCAAGTATTTAACACTATTGGTGCCTACTAGGCTGTCCTGCAAGAAGCGACGTGGCTCCTGTGTGGGGGCCATGGGTACCTGCAACTATGTAGGTTTGCAACATACCACGTAGGACCTTGCAATAGAAAATTAAAAAAACTTTGTCGACATTTTTGATTTTTATTTTATTTTAATTTTAAACCAAATTCTTTTTTGAAAAAAATACAAATAAACATTAAAAGTTTACTAATTTTTTTCACCTTTGAAATTTTTTTGTGACTCGCATAGATTTTTTTTTCCAACCATACTTTTTTTTCCTACAATTGTAATAATGATGTCGTACGACCAAATAGGGGATTTTTTTCCTTAGGCTCTAGGTGAAATGCTCATTTTTTTGCAATTTGATAGCTGATATTGGGCTTTTTGGGCCTCCTGAATGTGATGGTAGGGTCAGATTTGACCGAAAATACTCCAAAATTACAACTACCTTCTGGATTTGACAACCACACTTCAACTTCAAACCCTCATAGATTTGGCCTTGTATGTCCCATTTGAATGAAACAAAAGAAAAAACTAACGTTACCGAAATCTCTAATCTGAATGGTGAGCTCATAGTTGCACTAAAAATATTTGATTTGAACCTACAATAAAAGCACACAAAGAGGAAACCCCCAAATCTGGTATTTCTTTCAAGATTTTCTTATTCTCCAGATCATCATTCGATGTAAGAGAAGATCATACTCAAATTTTCAAGGTCCACCAAGCTCTGATACCATGTAAGAGAGAACTCTCAATAAATACTAACAAGAAGAAGTCCCACAAGCTCTGATACCATGTAAGAGTTGGTATAGAATAAATCTACACCATACAAGATTTGGCTAAAGATTATAGCCACAAAAGATCTAGGCACTTCATGAAAGCACAAGAGAGATCAATATGCAATACTCAATATTGCAATGGAATTGATTATCCAAGAATATATTGCAATTTCTTATGAGACCACTGGGTTATATAGGCAAGGTGAGATATAGGATTAAACATGAATATAAAAAGTGTCTTAATCCTATGTCATGTGACAACTTATCACAACTACCTAGGACACATGTCTTATAAGTCAAAAGATAAGATAAGATCTAATGAGAACTAACACCTAGGAAGATTCCCTCTTAGGACCTAAGTAAACATGTAAATAAGTCCCCTAAGTCCCCTAGTAATGAATTAACTAGGTATAATACTTTATTTACACCAACACCCTATACCCAATATCCTAAACCCTAATCCCTATACCCTCAACCCTGAACACTATCCCTCAACCCTCAAAGAGAGAGAGAGGGATAGGTGATGTAGAGATAAGTAGAGAGAGATAGAGATAGAGGGAAGAAGGGAGAGAGATGAAGATAGTGGAGGGTGGGAGAGATGCAAGGAACAAATAGGTGAGATAAAGATAAGTAGAGAGAGAATGGTGAGATAGATAGGAGAGAGTGAGAGAGACAAAAAGAGAGAATGGTGAGAGATGGAGGGAAGGGGGATAAAAGGAATGAGGGAGTGGAGGTGGAATAGATAACGACGGACGAAGAGGTATAAGATGAGGGAGATGACAGACAAGCAGATTAGAGGAGAGGTAGGATTGATTAAAGAGGTGAGATAGAGAGAATGAAGAGAGACTGGATGGAGTGGAGGAGGTAGGTGGAGAGGAGGATAAAGATACAGTAAAGAGGGAATGAGACAGAGGATATAGAGAGGAGGAATGGAGGAAGGAGGGATAGGAGGTGGAGAGAGTGGTGGATGGATGGTAGAAGGACAGAGGGAAGAAGAGGGAGGAAGGAGAGGGAGAGAGGATATGGAATAGGAGGATGGAGAGAGAGAGAGAGGGAGAGAGAGAGAGAGAGAGAGAGAGAGAGAGAGAGAGAGAGATGATACAACTTGTTGATTACTGAAATTTGACCTCTTGATTATTGAAATTTGACATGTTGATTACTAAAATTTGACTAAGCCTAAAAAATTATAAGATCTTCCAAACACTAGAATTTGCATTATAACTCCTAGAGATCTTAAACATCTTGAAACTATATAATGAAATATAATTTAAAGTATAAGAAAGTAAATATCCATATGTAAATGTCAACTATATTCATGTATATAATTTCCTTGAAAGATAACAAGAAGAAAGAGAAAAAAAGAGAAGAAGTTTTTTCAATGTAGACCAAAATGCGAGCGTGTTATAATGTGCTCATGTTTGTCAATGCATTCACAAAGCACGAGCATGTTATAATGTTCTCATGTTTTTTCAATGCATTTAAATAATGTGAGAACATTATAACACACTCATATTTTTCCCTTCTTTGGGAATCCCAAAGCCTTTGACTTGGATTTTCTTTGGATTTCCAACCCAAAGGCTTGGACTACCTTTCCAACACCCAAAAATGTGCTTTTGCATATTCTACAAAATTTCACATAATCTCGTTCATGCTAAACATTATCTTTGCATGTGTTTCAAGGTTGAGTAAAACAAACACCTGGGTAATGTTAAGCTCTCTCTTATCTATTTAACGATGTAATTTCTTCACATTTTGACTATGTTAAGGCTTTCATCTTTAATTTCTTTTGATTGTGTGTTCATTTTTTTGTCAAAAACCATTTTTTGGTAAATTTTACTTTATTTTTTAACCATTCATTAAAATTTCAAATAAATTACATTTTTATAAACTAGGCTTCATTCTACACATATTAAAAAAAAATGATTTTTGATTAGTTTTCAAAAATTATAGGGGTAGCACAGCCAAATTTCTATTTTTTATGATGTGTCCACTTTGAAAATTAGTAAAAAGTCATATATTCATTAAATAATTATTAAAAAAATTGGGGATAAACTACATGTTGTTAGCTAATTTCTCACTGAAGTGATTTTAAAAATACTAAAAAGTCAACCTTTTGAGGGAACCACAAGAGATGCTATGTTATATTTTTTTGACAAAAACAAGACTAATTTGTATGCTCCCTTTTTGTAACCCCTTAATCTCTACCATTTTCAAATAAAATTAGTAGTTTAGGAAGTAGATTCAGAGCACTACGACCCTTGTTTCTTTTGCATCTTACAATTTTGAGTGTAACTATCCTCAGTTTCTCATAATGTCAATATTTCCTTATTTCAAAAAAAAAGTGGCCACTTAAGTCCCCTCATCTTTGTGCACTTACCCTCAATATAACTCCAAAAATGAAGCCAATCATCTAAACAAAACAAACTATCCATTCACATAGAAATGATATAACTAAAAGAATTATTTAAATACACATATTTAAATAAATTATTTTCATTCAAATGATAAACTAAATGCACACAAATGTATAGAGGCTTTCAATTCTATAATGCTATATTAAAATTGTGAAAAGTAAAGTGTTAAGAGAGATTTTGGTTCATCTTCATTACATAAATACTAAGCAAGTACATAACTACTTCTTTATAAAACAACTGTTCAATAATTAATTAATTTTTTAACTAAATCATAAAACTTATAAAAAGCAACTAAAAGGTCACTAGAGCGACACTTCGCTTGCTATCCTCTCGGTTTACTAGGTTGACGATGTGCCACGTCTTGCCAAAAAATCATAGAAATATTTCTTGATAGGTGGCATCTCCTTATGTCGGGGAATGGTGACGTTCTTGGCTCTAAGCTTCAAGACAACTTTGTTTCCTTTTCCCACTTCAAGTCTCCCTACATAGGTAGTTGCAAGTGCGACCAATTGAAACAAGATCAAATCGATGCCACTAAATCTTCTTATAATTTTAGCATGTTGAATGGTCATTTGTTAGATATGTCATCGACCATCCTTTTGAAATTTCCTTTCAAGGTTTCTTCTTCCTCATCTTCATTGCTACCTTCTTTCTTAAGTTGTAGGCCGATTCTTGAGAAGTTCTTCTCAATTTCATCCATGACATTATTACATTTTGTCTACACTTTGTTGAACTATTTTATACTCTTCTTAACAACAAATATTTTCCATTCTACACTCTTCTTCCATATAGCACAATGATTATCTAAATTTTTTGGGATAATCTTCTCACTAACTAACCTCTCAGGGCCTAATTCTACCATTCCTTTGAGGTTGCTAAGGGTATTCACCCATACTATCTCTTTAATATTTTCTGAGGTTGTATCTTTTCCTATCTCAACCTTCAAGGCATCAATATCTTTACACACTTTCTTCATGTTAGCAATGAATTGGTCCCCTTTATTCAAGATATCAATGACCCATTCTTTTGTAGCTTTACAAAAGGTCTCGTAATTTTGTATTTTGTTTATTACCTCCTTCCCCATTGATGATATCAGGTTGAAAACAACTTTTGTTTGGGAAATTGGTTGTGGGAGAATGTCAAATATAGATTTCAAGCATTCAGTCAGTTCTTGACCTGACTCTCTAGCTCATCTTTTCTTTTCCACACACTCTTGTGTTCTTCTTAATACACTGCTATCTTGGCCTCAATAGTCTCATTTTCTTTGATGCTCCTATCCATGGATACAATGGGCTAAGTTTGAATGTGGTTAAAATATATGAGATCCACTAGATTGGATTCATCATCTTCTATGCCTTGGATATCCCAATCTAATTTGAATGTAATCATTTTTCTTAAGGTCAACCTCATCCAACTTCTCTTCGTTACCTCATATTCATCCGTGTAGTCAACCCAATAATCTTCTAAGTCCTAAACATGATGGAATCTAGAACCTAGTTGCAGATTATTCTTCACAAAATTGTTATTTTCAAAAGAAAACCTTCCATCATATAGTTGCAATGTGTATTTGACAAGGTCTCTTTCAATATTAAGTGCATTCGACATAGAATTAAAAGAGAAATGGCCAGGTCCAATAAGGAACTATATACCAACCTTTTTCCTTTCTTGGCATCTTTTTTTTACCTCTACCACTTGTTTGAACACTTCTATCAAGACAAAATTATCCTTTGCATATTAGGAAGCTTTAGTGGGAGACCATCAAACCCTCCAATTCTAATGAATCAAAACCTTTGAAACTGTATAAAGTGACTCTCATAGGTGTCAATTAATTGTATTTCCTTAGGAGCGATTCTCAAACCAATATCCCCTTGGATCTCTCAAACCATCCTCATGGTAAATGTATTATTGAGTATCCTATTATGATGATAGCTTTTCCCTATTTTTAATTTATCATAATAATAAAAAATGGAACTTCTTGATGTTGAGTTGCACTTGGCCTCAATCTAGGCCAAGGTTTGGTACAATCGATGACATAAATCAAATATGAGGACATGCAAAAGAATCTATTGACCTAGAAGTTGATGATTAGATGATGTATTTGATCACTGATGAGTTGTGCCCAATCCAAGAATTGCACACCCTGAATAATGATTTGTATGAAGAAGTACATCCATTCTTCAAATTCATTAGCCCTCTCATTATCTCTTAGCCTATGCAGGAGCACTATTATGTTGAAGATTTCATCGAAAAAATGGTTCTTGTACAATTTTTTGGGCAATTGAGATTTACCTTTCTTTGTTATGGCAAACCACTCTTTAGCAATCACATTTTTGTACCGGCCTTTCTTCTCCAAAAAAGCACAATACAAGAAAGTAAAATCAAAATCTATGTACATGCTTCTCTGTCGAAGATTCTGAAGTAGGAAGTGAGTATCCCTTTGAATTTTCACTACTAGCCAATTATAATTTTTTCTCACTTCATGTGTTTTGGGATTGTTATGATTAATGCTTTCCAGTATTAGTTCATGGCATTGAATAACTATCAAGAATGTGGCAACTTGTAACAACCCATTCTCAATTAATCTCTGGGTAATGGGTGGCTGATCATATTTCCCAATTCTATCCCATAATTAATCTAAATTTACATGCCCTAGCTTTATATCCCTTATCTTTGGCATGGTGCTA
>VDFB02348856.1:0-85226 GCA_007258455.2 Sequoia sempervirens | reverse complement strand
ATTGAGGTTTTCATCCATAAGCATAAGGTCAGATGAGTTTTAGTAGATGGCAGAGTAGGAATGAATATATGCTCCTTAAAACTAGTTAAGGCTCTAGGCTTTTCTGATGCTTGTGTAGATGCAACAAAGAGCATAGTCATAAAAGCATATGATGAAAAGGAACGTTCCTCTCGTGGTGTGATCACTCTTCCTATTAGATTTGGACCAGTCATTGTAGATACAACTTGCCGAGTCCTGGATCTTGAATTACCTTATAACATCCTACTTGGCCGACCTTGGATTCATGCCCTCAAAGCTATTCCATCCACCTACCACCAATGCTTGAAGTTTCCCTTTGACGGCATAGAAATCACCATATATGGAGACCCCGACCCTTTTCAATATTGTACCAACCTAAGGGGTATCTCCGAACATCAAGTTCCCATCATTCAAGAAGCTTGTAGGTCTTCTTCTTCCAAATTCATTGACCCTTCCACACTCGCATCATCATCCATGTCCACTCTATCTACATCTTCTACCACACCATCATCTTCCTCACTTCCTAAGGCTGAGACCACTGTCAAGATCTAGGACCTAGGGTGTGGAGAATTCAAACTAAATACAACATATAGCATCACAACAATACCCAAGTCTCAGAAGGTCTATGGTTGACCATGTTTTAGAATGAAACCTAAAGAAATATTCAAAGTTCCTCCAAAGAAAGTTTTCATAAAATGGGGAGACATGAACAACGAAGACATTGCCGACATAACATGATGACTTTATAAGGAAATTGAAGACTTACCCCCATTACTAGTTAAGATATATGGCAAAGGATATGACATGATGAAGGCTAAAGGCTATGATGGAACTAGTGGCTTTGGCAGAAATAAAAAAGGGCAAAGAGAGCCCATAAAACCTTCCAAATGACCAAAATATCTTGGGTTAGGGTATGATCTACCCAAAAATGACGATCGACGCACCAATGGACTTTCAAGTGAGAGCGTGAATGCTTCGGAAAGTGTCAAGACTATTGAGGAATCCCCTACCGAAACTGACTCACATGAGTGGGAATATGGCTCCCAACGATCCCTAAGTGACTGTTGCCTTGATGACTTGTTCCTTGAACCTAGATAACTCACCTCTGAACAAGATTTTGGCAAACGTTTAAAATTGACATAGCTAACAATCCTAAGATCCCAAGGAAACAAGAAAGTTGGGATAGACCCTTTGATCCAAGGAACAATGACAAACCTGAGTCATCTTCTAGTCCTATTAGCATACACCCAACCTATCTGCCCAACCACTTGAACTTAATGACCATCATCAGGATTCATTCGAGTTGCCACATGACACTACCAACCATAATGATAGTCCCTTTGTCCCTTATTTTGACAATGAGTATGAGTCAAGCGAAGGAGAATATTGGATAGAATTTGATTGGGAGCTCAAAGATGAAAACTTCATTTTCAATGTCTCTGAATCTGTCTGCATGATTTCTGTGTCCTCCCCACAATTCAAAAATACTGACGATGGTATCTCTGTAGTCTACCCACAACTAATCGATTGGAATCAACAAGGCTTGCCAGTCTTGGACATGTTTCAGAATGATGAGGCCATTGCAGAATTTATGGGACTATGTGAGGGAATACCTAGTGGTGATCACAAGGCTAGATTTGCTATTGACCTAGATTTTGCAACCTACTTTAGGGAGACTGCTCCATCCTCTAGTCGCAAAATGAAAAATAAAAATAAAACAAAAATGAAACGTCTTTAGGTGAAAATCGAAAGGCACCTTCTGACGATAAAAAAGTAAAAATAAAGGACGTATCTATAGGTGAAAATCTCTTTGAGGCACCCAAAGATGGAGGACTAGACTTTCTTCCCTTGACCCAAGAGAAATCAACAATGCTCATAGAGGACACCATAGAAGTCAACATATCAACAGCAAAAGAGCCTAAAATGGTCCTCTTTGTGGCATCCCTGACAAAAGAAGAGAAACCTGAGTTCCACACATTCTTTGCAGAGCGAAAGATTAACTTTGCATGGTCATATGTCGATATGCCTGGGTTGGATCTAGTACTGGTTTTGCACCATTTTCCATTACTGCCAGACGCTAAACTAGTAAAATAGAAGCTAGGAAAAATACATTTAGATTGCCTTGTTAGTCAAAGCTAAACTCAAGAAACTGCTAGATGTAGGATTCATACAGTCTATTGACTATGCTGAATGGATATCCAATCTTGTACTAGTCACAAAGCCAAATGGTTAGATTTGTGTCTGCATAGACTTTAGATATTTAAACAAAGCATGCCCAAAAGATGACTTTCCGTTTCCCAACATAAATATCATAGTCAACCTCACGGAAAGATATGAGATGTTGTCCCTCATGGACGGTTTCTTAGGTTATAATAAGATTCGTATTGCCCCCAAAGATCAACATAAAACAACATTCACTTGTCCTTGGGGAACACATTGTTAGAATTTCATTCCTTTTGGTCTTAAAAATGTAGGCATCACGTATCAGAGAGCTATGACAACGATATTTCATGACATAATGCACAAGATAATGGAATATTACGTGGATGACCTTTTGGCTAAATCTTTGACAAGAAAAGATTATTTGAAAGTGTTAGAAAAAATATTCAAGAGACTGGAAGAATACAAGGTCTTCTTGAATCCGAAGAAATGTGTCTTTGGCGTCACGTCAGGAAAGCTTCTGGGATCCATAGTTTCTCGTAGAGGTATTGAGGTCGATCTAGCCAAAGTGAAAGCAATATTAGACATGCCTCCTCCAAAAGGGATAAGTGAACTCAGGACATTACAAAGCAGGTTACAATCCATCTAGTGCTTCATAGCATAATTGGCCGACAAGTGTCAACCATTTCAGTATCTTCTGTGCAAGGGTATCCCCTTTGTGTGGATAGATAAATGTCAGGAAGCCTTTCAACTAATAGAATATTATCTCTTGTCACCACTCGTTTTAATGCCACCTATCAAAGGGAAACCTTTGATTCTATACATTTTTGCAACAACTTCAACACTAGGGGCATTACTGGCATAGAATGACCATGAAGAAAAGGAACGAGCCATATACTACATTAGTCGAACACTGGTTGGATATGAGTTAAACTATACATCCATTGAACATGCATTTCTAGCAGTTATCTTTGCTGCTCAAAAACTAAGACACTATATGTTGAATCACAGGACACAGTTGGTAGCAAAGATTGACCCCTTGAAATATCTTTTGAGTTGCGTAGCACTGATAGGACGTTTGGAAAAATGGGTCATGATCTTGAGTGAGTATGACATTCAATCTGTGGAACGAAAGGCCATAAAAGGACAAGTGATAGTAGACCAACTGGTAGATGCACTTGTAGAAAGTGATCATCCATTAGTGGCAGATTTTCTTGATGAGTCCATATTCCATATAGAACCTAAGTCACCTTGGAGGCTATATTTTGATGGGTCTCATACCAGTCATGGCTCGAGGGCAGGAATAATGTTTATCACTCCACAAGGAGACTCCATCCCTAAGTCATTCAGCATAGCTTTCCCATGTACAAATAATGTTGTGGAATATGAGGCACTTGTGACAAGACTCGGAATGGCCATAAAATGTAAAATCAGAACACTTCATGTTTATGGAGATTCCCAGTTGGTCATCAACCAAGTTAATGATGACTATGAAACCAAGGACGAGAAATTAATGCTTTACAAATAGATGGTTGACAACTTCTAGACATATTTTCACATGTTGAATTTTGAACAAGTTTCGAGGGCACAGAACAAGGCAGTAGAAACAATGGCTACAATTGGCTCCCTCCTAGACATCCCAAGTAATGTGCCACAATTTGATTTTTTGGTAGAACAACAGTTGGTCCCTGCATATGATATCCTAGAATCAGAGATGGTCTGTGAGATTTTTGGTCCTGATTCTCCCTGGTATCAAGACATTTATGACTATCTCAAGTCCCAAGTCCTTCCCCCCAACCTATCCAACAACCAACAAAATTCTTTTATCTGAAAAGTCGTCTGATACACCATCGTCAACAACACCCTCTACTGTCGTTGCTTTGACAACACCCTCCTTCGATGTATCGAAACCAATGAAGCACACACAACCTTACACAAAGTACATGAGGGTATATGCGGGTCTCATTCGAGTGGTCTTACTCTAGACAAAAAGCTAATGAGACTTGGGTATTATCGGTCGACCATTGAGAAAAACCCACTTGAGTTTTTCAGGACTTGTTGCCAATGTCAAATACATAGTGATTTAATTCATGCTCCAACAAAAGAACTCTGACTGATTACATCTCCATGGCCCTTCGCACAGTGGGGACTTGACCTCGTGGGAAAAATCCACCTTACATCCTCCAATGGCCACAAATTCATTATCACTGCCACTTAGTACTTTACTAAGTGGATTGAAGCCTTCCCCCTTACATACATATCTGACAAACAAATTTCCAAATTCATTCTTAATTACATCATTTTCCAGTATTGTATTCTATAGTCCATCATCATAGACAATAGATGTCCATTCAAAAACCAAGATTTTCATGAGCTATGTGAGTGATTCCATATCCAACATCATTTCTCAACGCCATATTACCTGCAAGGAAATGGTCAAGTTGAGGCATCCAATAAAACCATCCTTAAAATTCTCAAAAAGACTGTCAATGACGTTGGTTGTGACTGAAACGTCCAACTTAACCTTACTCTATGGGCTTACTGCACCAGCATCCGCATGCCTACAGGAGCCACTCCATTCGCCTTGGTTTTTGGAGCTGAAGTCATATTGCCCATTGAGGTTGAAATTATATCCTTATGAGTCTCCCTCAAAGGTCTGGTAGATGATGAAGAATATAGAAAGTCATGACTACACAAGCTGGAGATGCTAGAGGAAAGAAGACATAATTCCTTGAATCATTTGTAGGCATATCAAAACCGTCTCTATCAGAGTTACAACAAGAAATTCATGGTTAGAAAGTTTGACATTGGTAATTTAGTCCTCATGCAGAATCCTAAAAAATTAGGCTGACAGAGAAAAACCTGGCAAGTTCGAACTAAATTGGCTAGGTCCTTATGTCATCATATCCTCTTTTAGTTCTGGAGCATATCGGTTGGCTACTCCAGATGGTGAACAACTGACAGAGCCTATCAATAGTCTACACCTTCACAAGTTCTATGCATAACATTAGAAAGTTGGGCCAAAAACTATAAAAATACAAAAAAAATTAAAAACATAGAAAAAACTATCACCCTGATGAAAACCTGGCAAATAGGCGTCTTGGTGACACCAATTTTTTTTTTAAATATGACAAAAATAGTAAAGAGAAATAACTCATCCAAAAGTGAAAACCTGGTAAACATGCGCTTTGAATAAGTATCATGGTAAAAACTTGGCAAACAGGCGCCATGCGTAGTCGGTCATTGCTCTGCCATCTACTGTCACTCTATCTGCCTTAGTCCATAATAAACAATCACCTTCCTGACACCACCTTTGCACCTATCCAAAAAACCCTGTCATTTTCTCCCATGGCTGATAATGATTGACATCAAGTCTTGCATATCATTCATTCATCCCCCCACACACATCCTTTTCGCATTTGTCTAGTTGGCTAGTCTTGGGCCTAACTAGGGGAAAAATTTCATCATGCAACTGTAGTGGGTATCACACATGGTCTCAACAATCACAAAAGTCCTGAAAAAAATCCTAAAAATTATCAAAAGTCTTGAAAAAATCCTAAAAGTCATAAAAAGTCCTGAAAAAAATCATAAAAATTATAAAAAGTCTTGAAAAAAATCATAAAAAGTCCTAAAAAATCATAAAAATCATAAAAGTCCTTAAAAAATCCTAAAAGGTCTTGAAAAAATCCTAAAAATCATAAAATGTCCTAAAAAAGACCTAAAAATTGAAAAGTATCCTAAAGAAATCCAAAAACCCAAAACAAAGTCAATGTCAATTAAACCAATCAAGTCAGTCGAGTCGATCATGTCAATTAGTCTTGGTCATTCGTCTGAACTACGTTGTCTCTATGCATTTTCTACGTAGGAAAGACTCACCTTGGAGCCCCAAAGACATTAGGTTAGTCCTTTTAGGTTGTCAAAATAAAAATCATGGCTCAATCTTTTGTTATCAAGACAAATCCATTGGTCATTTCGAACTACGAGGTCTCTGAGTGTATGACGTAGGAAAGACCATCAATCGATGAGCCTTTGAGGCCACACTAGGTTAGACCATTAGGGTTCATGGCACTACATTGGCATACACGTCAAAATGTCTTCAAGTCAAACACGTCATCTCCAAGAAAGCAAACTACTGCAACCAAACTCTAACAATTCTTCGATAAACACATCAAATACATCAACATGTCAACATTGACATTTAGTCAACAATAGTCAAACTTTAGTCAACAACAGTCAAACTTTGGACAATCTTTGTCAAAACAAATCAAACTCAGTGAAATAGTCAACTCTTGGTTATCCTTCAGATGAGTCCTTCTGAAGTGTGGCCTTTGTCATTTATACCTCAGGATGTGTCCTTCCTAGGTATTGTCACCGTCACTTGGCAGTTTGAGGGATCTTCTTGGCACTTAAGGATCGATCCTCTTAACATTGACATTATTCAGGATGTGTCCTTTCTAAATTTGGCAACCTTTGACATTCGACACTTTGACATTGTCAAATATGACATTCTTGACATTCGAAAAATTTGACACCTTTGGCATTCAGCAACGTCAAACCTGACATCTCGACATCAAAACACTTGGCACTTGTCTTTGGATTTTTCGTCATGTTACTAGTTTCTCAGCAATGTCCTAACAATAGGATTTAGAGAAGCAACGACGTATCATGATGATTGTCTTGTCTCATCTTTTGGAAGTCATGTTGCTAGTTCCTCGAGGATGTCCTAACAATAGGATTTAGAGGAGCAACGATGTTCCATGACTTTTCTTTCTTGTCTTTTTATGCTTATGGTTGGTTATGACGAAAAGATTGGGGCAATTGTGCTCTTATTATGAGTCATGATCATCCTTGTCTTTGACTGCTTATCTTATGTGATGGTATGACCTTGCACACCTTGATCTATGTCATATCATGGTGTTTGTTGGCTATTACAATAGTCCGCCCAATGATGATTATTAGCAATAATTATTAAAGTCCTATAGTAATATGTTGAAGGATTTGGTCTCTGCGCTAACATGCATCTCCTTCTGTCTTGTCATCCCGTCTTGTCTATCTCATGACGATATCCTGTGACATACAAAAACATAAGTTCATACATGATCATATAGGCATTGCATTAGGTCCATACGTACATCATCAAAACCATATACATTGCATCACACATTGCATCATACATAGTCATGCATTAACATAATCATAAACATGTCATCCATTCACATAAATACATTATGCATATCATCATCATTCATGGCATAAAATCATCATGACATATAAATAATCACATCAACATGACATCGCATCATAAATAATCATCATAAATAGACACATGACATGGCATAAAAATAACATCATCATCATAGGCATCACATGATCATCATAACTACATCATCATAATAATCATCACATAAACATACATCATAATGCATAAATAACATCACATCACATAACACATATAGCCCGCATCAAAACTACATCATATATATATCATCTCAAAAATCATGTCATAGGATAGAATCATGAGATATCCCAAAAATAAGAGCTCGCAGGCTTGATGGTCAAACATAAATGTCATAACATAAGTGTCTGAAATGTCCTAATGCAAGATAGTAATAAACATGGCTATGCTAAACTCTCCTCATCCCCTCGAGGAGAAGATCTAGGGGATTGATGCTCTATCAAGGGAATGGATTCCACCATGGGTGTGGTAGCTTGTGCCTGGGAGGCTGAAGGATTTGTCACTGTGACCTGTATTGATGGCATCATCTTTGTGGTAACATGCGGTTGTGAAGACACTGTAACTGATGGATCTATCATTGGAGGTTAGCTTTGTGTTGACCTGTACTCTGACCCAGTGGAACCATGATTGTGATCTGATTTGTGACTTGAGGCATGCCTGTGGGAGTGGCTAGACCTATGCCCTGATGAATGCCCTGAGGAAGTGGATCCCCCTGCACTACTCTGACTCCTACTGCTGTTGCCACTCCTTGACCTGCTACCACTACCCATCCTTGTTTGAGATTGTGTCAAGGTAGGATCTTGCCTCTCAAGTGGCACCACCTGCTCATATAACAACCTGTATCACCCCAGACAGGTGCTAACCTTGGAAAACTCTCGTGCCATATCCCCCAATGGTCCTGTGCATAACCATGCAAACCCTATGCACAACTAAGCCAACTCCTTCTGATGGATCACTACCTAATCCCGCTCTACCCTGACCACCTCCAACTCTTCCTACAATGACCTAACCTGCATTGCACTCTCGCCCAACCTCCTCTGTAGATCTGCCACCCTCTAATCTGTAGTCACATTATGTGGCAGTGGTGATCCTGAAGGTATCTCCTCCTCCGCCTCTACCATCCTCCACCTCAGTAGTCACTCCACCTCATCTATAGCATCATCGTCATCCCCAATATTATCCTCCTCTCCCATGTCCTCCTCTCCTCTGACTCCCTCATCCATCAGCATCTCACCCTCCATCTGCATCTCCTATCTGACCTCCTCCTGAGCCACATGCTCTTCATGTCTCTCCTCCTCTGCAACATGCTCCTCCTACCTCGGCTCCTCTCTCTCCTCCTCTTTGGCTGCCTCAGGGATGGCATCCAGTGCCGCTCTAGCCACACGCTCTCACCCTCCTCCCCTACCTCCCACCATCTCCTCCTCTCCTCCTCCTTCCATCTCCCTCGTCGTCTCTATCATCTCTATCCCTCCCTCCACCCCTGCCTCCATCTCTCCCTCGACCTCTTCCTCTCCCCTTTCTCTGGCTCTGTCTCCCTAACCACCTCACGACATGCGTGGTATGATTGATCTCCTATAACCTGGCACCGGTCCATCCAGATCTATCAAAAGTGTTGGGCGATGAGTCTGCCACCATAAATCATAATCTATTGTGGTCCTTGGATCAACCACCCCTCCGCTCCATCCCCACTGTTGTGCTACCAGCCCATCAATCTGCTACTCTGCAAATGGCACAAATATCGGTGGACCCCATGTTGACTCTCTGGATGACCTGACATACTCGGCTATACCCATCAAAACACCCTGTTTCTTGCCAAACTATCGTAGTACCCTCTGAGGTAGGTACATCTTGATAATCAGTTGGCTCTGCATAGTCTGACCAATCAAATTTTTGAATTTCTTGCAAAAACTAAGATGATCGGCCTCATCCTCCCATTGCCCACAATCCCTGTATGGCCTCCAAATGAAGGAAATCATGGTGTCAATCCGGTATCTCCAATAGCCTGTCTCACCAACGCGGGTCTTCTACAAAGCACCCGCATAATAATAAACGTATGGCATGCCATCCACCAGCTATGGTCTCTAGATAGGCTGACAAAAGATAACAACGTGCTCCCACGCCTAGATCATTAAGAGTGTCATCCCACAACCAATCCTCTGTGCTCTCCCATAGGCTACCTCATGTAACTGATGATATAACATCCCCAATACGGAAGAACCCCAGGCATACATAGTCCTGACTCGTCTCATCCCAATGGGCACATCACCCCAGCCAATGGGAAACCCATGTTCTCGGCAGTATGGGATCAGTACACCTTTGATCAATGTAGCCAATAGGGCATCAAATTCCCATAATGCTCCACCATGAACTCCCATCGGATCTCATAACCCTTAATCCCTATCCCTACGCCTTGATCATGATAATAAGCTATGAACATTTGGTACCCATTATATGGGTCGTATACTATCCGCTCTCCTCAAATTAGCAAGTGAAGGATCTGATACATGTCCTCAAGAGTAACAGTGACCTCTCCCATCGGCAAGTGGAAGGAGCAGGTCTCTAAATTCCATCTCTCACAAAGTGCAGTCAGAAGCCCCCTATTTTCCCAGATAATGGGCATATAGGTGACATAGTAGAGTCACAGTCACATTAATCATCGTTGCTCCCTGTCCCGCAACTGGTCCCAAAATGTGTAAGTTGATGGCCTACTCTCGCATGTATAAATCAATGTTAATTGTCTCTGTACATGTCAAAACATGCATCAACACCGTATTGAAAAGCATCATTATCATTTATCTAACTTCAAAGCATTTAAAATTTAAAACTAAACAAAGTCGGCCTTGGTCAAATTCAAAGTCAAATGAGTCGCGTTGACTTTGTTTGTGTCATAATAAGATGTTTGCATCACTTTGTACATCGATTGTATCTTGATCCATCAATTGCATCGCTCCCGCTCATGCTTGCATCACAACAGAGCACTTGCATTGCAATTTTTGACACATGCGTCGCTTGAGTCTACAAATGCGTCACAATATTTCAAATGTGACATTACATCCTTCGATTGTGGCATGATTTGGAAAATGTGCCATGATTTTCTGAAAATGTGTCACACTTCCTTGCCCTGACCTAATGACCTTTCACATTTGTGTCGTGACGCATCAAATGCATCGAACGTGCGCGCGAATGCGGCTTACGCGCACTCACATGCATCGCAACACATTGGGTATTTGACCTAAAAGCTAAAAATGGCATGAAAAATGATGAAATGACAAAGCAAGTTAGGGGTATGTACCACTGGCTTTGAGCCCTCTAGTTTCCTGTAGGTCTGCACGATCTCCCCATGGTGCTCGGTCACTAGAATCACCATCTTCGCCAAAGTCCTCGCTTTGAGCTCTCAAATTTATTAAGGTGAACATTGAATATGAATTGATTTTTACCCCATTGTGAACCTATTTATAGGATCAAAATGGCATTTGTCAATCCTTTTATTACTAGAGGCTCTTTTGACCAACTTTGACCGCCCTTTTTGGCTACTTTAAACTCCTTGAAATCTGAAATCGTCTATGCCATTCTCTTTATGGTCATCAAATTGACTTATCGGGACACTTTCCAAAATTTTCTGACGTTGGGCCAAAATTTGAGAATTTTCCCGAGGGAGCATAGATACTTTGTACCTTCGTTGGGGTAGGATTGTGATTTATTTTCTTTGCTACAATGTGACAAACTGCATTATGACAAAGAGGGACAAAATGTAGACACATAAAAATGACCTAGGCCTGCAAGCTCTATTTTTCACCTTTTTCTTCCTAGCATAATTAAGACATTTAAATTATGATCTTGGTCCACCTTCGACTATTAATTAACTAATTCATAATTATTTAATTAATTCATGTCTTTTTATTCTTCATGATTATTAAATAAATAAATTTTATTTATTTATTCAATACATCACTAATTGTTTAATATCTTCCCATAATTAAATAAATTTCTTAATATATTTAATTATCCTTGTCCAATAATTCCTCCTGATTATTTAAATAGATAAATTCTATTTATTTATTTAAATATGTCACTAATTCTTAAGTTTTCTTATAATTAAATAGATTCTTTAATTTATTTAATTATTGGCCACCTTCTTTAATTAAATAATTATCTTTATTTATTTAATTTGACATTTCCTTCTTTTTAGTAAATAATTCAAAATAATTATTTACTATCATGTGGTCCCACCTTTTAAATTAAATTAATTTTTAATTCAAAATAGTTATTTTCCTGAAAAATCAAATAATTTCCATTTATTATTTGATTTTTCAACCATCTCTTTTTCTATGCCAATCTTATCTCTTGTCACATGCATTGTCAACCCTTGATTTGATTTTCTAAAAATCAATCTTGTCCATTCATTTTGAATTTGACCTAATGTTGCCTTAACCCTAATTGCGGGTTGTCAAATTGAATCTTGTCCATTGATTCTAGGGCATTTGTCAACTTTTGATCTTGACAATTCACTCAAAATTGCATTTTTTATAAAATGACAATTTTGGTCTCATTTTATCATCTCATGCAATCTTGTTTTGGTCATCTCATGTCATTTTGCAATCTCATATTGTCTTAGGCACTCTTGTCATTTTTTCATAGACATAGTTTAGATGCTTACTAGTTGCATTATAGCTTAGTGTTGCATGTAATCATGCAAATCCTTCAACATTTGCTTAGGGTTTGTCATTGTCACTAGATTGCTCATCTTAAATCTGAGGGAAACATCATATTTGTAGCAAGTTGAGAAGGTATAATGGAGGTCAGCCATGGATAATGAAGATATTTTGGTGAGATCTTTTCATTTGTTTTCATGTTTTTCCTTTGCACTTCATTATCACTTTGGATTTTTATGTTAATGCTTTAATCTGCTAACCCTAGGAAAATTCCCTTAGTTACAACTATATGTTTATGCACATGTACTTTGACGTGTAATTGGAAGTGATGCAGGTACTGAGTATCGACTCCACCTGGATCCACATGCCTGAACATACTCATATTCCCCGATGGTGGTTACTGGAGGTAGTCACTGACCAAATGTCCCCTGCCCTAGCCCACTATACCTTGTTAGTGTAGTGTTTCCTTGTTGAAGTCTTACCATCCGGTTACCTAATGGTAATGTTTGGAGCACCTTTCAGTCGTATGTCTAGAGCACCTCTTAGTTGTATGTGGTTTACCAGTATGTCTCATTGAGGTATTTTGTCTTGGTTTCCATTAATCTTTCATGTGGTTATATATATTTAATTGGTTGTTGGTGTCTTGATGTGGTTTCTTTGACATTTTTTCGTGATTTCATAAATGGCATTTTATAGTATTTTATTGATGGGAGATTTGAATGGTTTTATCCATGAGGTTTTAAATATGTTATTTTAAATGATTTGTATTGATCATTCGAGAGAATGATATATTTCATTTGGAAAATTTTAAATGATTTTATTAATCCATTTTGTGAGCTCTCATAGTCTTATTTAAATTTTATTTGAGGGCTTTATGTATTTTAATGTTTGGATTTAAATTATTATTTTTATATGAAAGAGGGAATGTTGGATATTTGGTGATTTTAATTAATTAAATTGGGGAGCTTTAATAGCTTGTTTAATAAAATGCCTTATTTCATTTTTATGGTTTTGAGAAAATATAAATTGGAAGAAAGTTTTTTTTTAGGATATAATTATCTTTTGGGAGGAGAAGAAAATGGTTGCTTGGATGGAGAAGGAACCCCACAATTTGGGTAGCATAGTTGGGAAGATTTGTAAGAGTTATTCTGAGAAGAAAATTGTGGGTATTGGATTGTTGAATTCAGCGTGCAAATTCTCCCTTGCTGTCCAATTTTGGAACCTGGTCGTGTCTTCTACACTGAGCATGCCTCCATTTTTGTTTTGGGGAAGAATTGAGGTATTTTTCCTTGTTATTCTTCAATCTTGTATGACTGGTGATTTGTGCATTCACTTATGTCACATTTATGCCTAAAATCTCTTTTCAATTCTAGGTTACTTTTATTTTATGAAATTGTGAGGAAACTCCTTTATTTATTTTTGTGATTGCTTGGGGTTTGGATAATGGATGTTTGAGTTCCTCTTTACTGCTCTATAGTATTTATGTATGGCATATTTTTGTGTATTTTCAACAGATCTGAAATGGGTTATTGGAAAAATCTAATTTTTGGGCTCTTTCACATTCTTTCTTTTTTGCCCAATTTGTTAAATTTTTTTTATCTTTGCTGCTCTTTATCCACTTGTTAAAACTGAAAAATAAAAGTGGATTCCGAGTAGAAATTCCCAAATCTTAATTGGGTCTTTGGCAGATTTGAATTCTACACACTTTCATTTTTGGTCAAATTTGTGCCTACTTGTTAAAATGACATTTTTCTTTGTTTCTCTTTAACCGCCTATTAAAAATCAAAAATAAAGTTGGATTCCATGTAGAAACTTTCATATCTCAACTGGGTCTTTGTCCAATTTTTAATCTGGGCACTTTCATTTTTCATGTTTTTTGCCCAACCATACATAAAATGACATTTTTCTGAACACCTTATTTTGGGTCATAAAATTAAAAATTAAAGGTAGAATCCAACTGGAAACATCAAAATATAAACTGGCTCATTGTCCGATTTTTAATCTGAGCACTTTGAATTTTTATGAGATTTCTATGCCTCTTTCTCATGCGTTTGAACAACAGCTAAAATTGTGTTTTGTGCCACTGCCACTTGGTAGATTTTATCTGATTTAAAAGTGATTTTACAAGATGATTTAATGAGCTTTATACCGATTATATGATTGGTTCTTTTATGAAGTTAATGGTGAATGTTTGAATGTATTTGATCTACTTGTGAGTGTATGAGATCAACTGTTTGAATGATTTCACAATAATGTTTTCTTGGGTGTGTTAAATGGTTTCAATGATGGTTTTAGTGGCTTTTTCATTGTTTCATATTTGCTATGGATTCCTCATTTGGTTAAATGAGAAGGCTTATCCATCTACAGGGTGTTGATACGGGCATGATTGAGTCTCCTCGTGTATATGAGAGGTGTACTTGGTTTTGTGTGGTGTCATCCCTTCGAGCACACATGATGACACTCCATCCATTCAACATTCTAGTACTTCGTACCTTAGGAGTCATGAGTAGTACCCGACATGTTATTGTATGAGCATCTTCATGTTGTGATATTGACTTTATCACATTGTATTCTATGTTTGCTCTGTGTCTGATGTGAGTGTTGGCCATATGTTACCCTTGCCTTGTTATTTGTTCTTGGGCCTTGTGACTACCTCCGAACATAGTGGGGTGGTCTCTTTTGAGTCCACATGGTAGGGAGGCGTTTCCACCGCCATTGGGGACCGATGTACAGGTTATTGGAGCACTAGTTGGCATTGATCTCTCTTGTATTTACCTTTTTTGATGATGTATCTTATTCATGGCTATGCCATTGTACTCATGTATATTTCTTTATGAATATTGTACTCTCTTGAGAGAGAAGATGTAATCATATAATTAAATGGGAAGAAATGTGATATTTTATATTTGGTTTACAAGTTTCAGTGTTGGTATCAGACTCGTTTGTATTATGATGATCATTATGGCTTTTCCTTTAGAAGTTTTCATGCAAAAATTAGACATTTGGCTTTGTATTTCCTTCTTGTAATAGTTTGCAAAAGTTCTGACACATCACAACTCTCTAGTTGTTGTTTTGTGTTGTTGCTGCTATAATTCGAGTCCATCACAACTCTTGGTTATTGTTTTGTGTTGTTGCTGCTATAATTTTGGTGCATCGTCGCTCTCTGGTTATTGTTCTGTGTTGTTGTTGCTATAATTCTGGTGCATTGCAGCTCTCTGTTTATTGTTTTGTGTTGTTGTGTTAATGTTTCAGTGCATTGGAACTTTCTATATGTGTTATGTGATGTTACAACAGAGATTTTTGGAGCATCGGCGTAGGAAATTCTGAAGCACCTGCGCAAATAATTCTGGAGCACCGAAGTAGAAATTTTTGGAGCTATCCTGATTACTCTAGATCACATTTTCTCTAGAGGGTAAACTATTCCCCTCCTTTGGGTTGTGCATTCAGCCACGTTTTCCCATGTATGTTGTCGATATATCATATTGGCAACCACTTTATGTGTAAGTTATTCTTCATGTTTTAAAAAAAAAAAATCTTGTCCTCTTTTGGCTCTTACCCTTCGGGGTTGTGTAGCAGGATGTTACACTATTCAACATACCACATTGATGAGAAGACACCAATCAATTATCCACTAAGATCACTCACTTTTATCAAAGTAACCTCTCTAACAGATGAGAAGAAAATTATCATCAACAATTCTCAACATCGTAAAGAAGAACTAGCACCTTGTTTCCAAGACAAATCATATCATGTTGCTAACAAGATTTTTCAGTAGATGAAATATCAAGGAAAAGGATTAGGCCTACATGAGTAGGGTATTCTAGAACTAGTATAGTTTTTCGACAATCCTAAATATCAAGGTATCAACTATTTAATGGTTAAGGAATCTAACCATGATAATGGTACCTCCATGATATCAAGGACAACTTTATCTAGTGAAAACATGAACATGGGAGTCATAAAGAGTCGTTATGATGAGAATGCTGCTAGCACTCCAACCATCCATGCCATGAATTATCGTCCTTGCATCTTTCCACCTTCTAATTGGGAGGGAAAAGTGAAAAATCCATACAAAGAAAAAGATCAAGTCACTGAAGATAAAGAATCAAAAAGTTAAAATGGACACATGAAGTTAAAATGGATCTCAAAATAAAATAAATTAAATAATCCATGTAAAAATCCATTAATCAATGAAACTATGGAGCAACATCAAAAAGAGTCTTTCATCCATCAAAGGTGTCCACCAATGCAAAAGAGGTCTTCAACATTGACATACAAAGTATATGAAAAGTTAGTCCTAAATCCACTCAAAATTTCATATCCACATTTTGTTGCTCATCATCCCAAGTTTAGAAAATAAAAGATCCACAATCAAAACTATCGAATAATCCATCTCCATATCATATCCTCCACCAAAGTCCACCATAATCTAATATATCCTCATTCCACATTAATCATGTCCTAGTAGCAAGTCTTTATCATAAGGAATAAAAAAAATCACAAAAACATTTAGGGGTTATATACAAGCATTTGTATCTTGGAACAAATCCTCCAAGAAGGACATAATTGGAATATTATGGAAGAAACACCTACGTCAGCACCACCAAGTGGTTCAACATAAAAAAAATAAAAATAGTAAAGATAAAATCGTCCTCTAGTGAAAACCACTTTGGTGGTGCTTTGGGAAAATACTATGATGAAAACTTAGAAAACAGGTGTCATGCATAAAATTGAGCATCTATGTGCATCATTCCATTTGGAAGCATCTTATCCATCTCATCCATAATAAACTCCAGCATTCCATCCATTCTTATCCATAATAAAATTTAGCATTCCATCCATCTCATCCATAATAAAATCTAACATTCCATCCATTCTTATCCATAATAAATCTGGCATTCCATCCCTTCCATCTAATAAATCTACGATCCATCCAATCTATTTTCATACACTTTCAAGTCCATCTTGATCTTGATAAATATTAGGAGAAAATAATTCAAATTTAATTTTGGAAAAATATTGGCATGGCCATTTCCATTAACTATATCCCATTTCATATCATACCATCACCAACATCTAGCACTATCCAAATACTCATGCTCAAATACTAACATGTTATGCTATCATGAGATAATCCTTTGTAGGAAAATCCTTGACTCTGACATTTCTTCCTCCTTCGCATATCCATACATCATGCAAGTCTCATCATCCACTCATGATGTTCTATACATTGTTAGACATTGGGGGTAGGTACAAACATCCTACTTTAGAATAAGTCTTGATATATGTCTTCTAGCTTATTTTATGACTTACACTTTTAAAATAAAATCATCCATGATCAGGCAAGAAAAATTACAAGAACATTGCACCATTTGTAATTTTTTTTTTATCAAATCTTCTACAAGAAAAAATCAATCCAAAATGATTGACATCAAACCATCCAATATATATTTTTCCTTAGCCTAGCTATAAATACTTATCTATATTATCTAATCAATCAATTATCATCTTATGATGTATCCTTCATAATCCTCATGTTGCTCATACCTTGGCAATACTATCTTTTTATTTTTGTGAATCATCAACAATGTTATCCTTATCATTGATCAATCAATTAGATCAGTTGATTTTAGCTTTCCTATCAACACAATATCAAAAATATCATTGACATCACTACATATCTATATCTATTTGTCACCATCATCCTCAAAGTCCAAAAAAGTCAAATATCATGAAAATCCAAAAAATTCACATATCTTGAAAACACCAAAAATATCCTAATATCCTTAAAACACCAAAAGCATCCAAATATCCAAAAAACAACAAAAAAATTCCAAATATCTAGAAGACACAAAAAAAACTCAAATATCCTAAAAATTCCAAAACATTCAAATATCTTGAAAATCCAAAAAAAAATCAAATATCTTAAAAATCCAAAAAATATCCAAACATCCCAAAAAAACACTAAAAACAAACTCAAAAATTTCAAAAACTCAAAAATAGCCTCAAATAATCTCAAAAAATCCCAAAAGAATTCAAAAATCCCCAAAAAAATCATTACCATAACCACCCATCCATAATAAACTATCCATCCATAATAAAATTATCATGACACTCACCTTCGATAAATTAATAAAAAACATAGTAAATATCGAAATCTAGAACACTCATGCAAAAATTATGAAGACTTGATCATTATCAGACAAATAAATGCCTATGTATCAATTTCCTAACATCATCATCCATATCAATATCCAATCATGTGCCTTAACAAATACATCATTCCTACAATAGGCATCCTCACTGGGTAACATCTACACCAAAAATCTCTGGAAAGTGATATGAAAAAATTATTTTATTTTTCTTTTGGTATTTTCTTCTGATATGTCTTATTGTCCTATTCCAATGATCTCTTGAGGATATCTAAACATTTTATTAGAGGGAAAAGAATATGGCATTGTCATTTTTTTCATATGTTGTGTTTTTTGGATGTTCTTGCAATATTACCATGGTGAATACTTGCCCTATGTGTGTGGAGGCCGTTTCAAGAAATATAAAATAACCCTTGCATGTTAAGTTCTTTATACCTCTCTGTGCATTGGTTTAATATGCTTTGAAGTTCTATTTCACACACTAATAACAAGGTTTTCATACGTCTAGTATGAGCAAGAAAAATCCTCTTGTTTGCAAATTCAAAGTCCATGCAATGGATACAAAGCCATCCTGGTTCTTTATACCTTGGAGCATAATGTTTATTTGCTATATTAATAAGGATTTTTATGGTGAAAATTACTTAGTATACCCACAAGAAAAAGCATATTCATCAAATTTTCAACATAACAATCATCATCCATATCCATAATCATAATAAATGGATTTAAAAAAAAAAAGGATCAACATTAGCTATTCATCTATCTAATTTATTCATCCATCCATCATACTAATATTTATATCCAAGTATCATGACATACAAAAAAACATGAATCATATCCTACATCCATAAAATCTTCGATCATCAATAATACCTTGCATCTATAACATCATCAGTCATTCATCTTATACTGCATCCATAAAGTCATTAGTGATGCATCCATCGATCATACATCATATCATATATCATCCAAATCATACATCCATCACTATATATTACATCAAAATATAGAAAAACAATTTGTTTTGATAAAAAAGGGATCCTATATCTAATGCATAAAACACTAATATCAATCCTTTTTCAAGAGAACATTGGGATACAAATCGACAAGGATATTAGATTTCTTGCAACCTTGTAGGTGAGCCAATCAGCCTTGGATCTGATCTTTTTGTGCCTTAGAAATTGATTGGAATTGAGTTGCTTTAATTAGTCTAATTGAACTATATGACCTAATCTATAAATGCAAGTTTTTGACAACAAAAAAACTATAACAAAAAAATTCTACAAAATATCTAAGAAAGGCAGAGTTTTGTGCACCTGTCATGCAAATTTGGAGCTGATTTGGTAGGGCTGAGTTGCTTAGGGTGACTATGTCCTTTTTGACTTGCCTCGGATCTAAAAACATAGGCTTGTAACTCTCTATTTTCCCTTCAATTCCTACTCTACAAATTTATTGTCTTTAGATTTGAACCTACAATAAATCTAGAAAAGAAATGGTGGAGGTGGCTATATAGGAGTTTTCCTCAGTCAAACCCCTATTTTGGTATTTCTACCTTCACAAATAACTAATGAACTAATTGATAAAAGTGTGTGTGCTCTTAACCTTTAGTGAATCTAAGGTTGTGATGAGCTAAAATGCATAAAACCCTACTCAAGTGTATTAGAGAAGGATTCCTAAATGACAATGACAAGATCTACCTAAGAGAAAGTAAAATACCCTTAGGAAATCTAAAAAACAATGATACCTCACCTTGGGTAGCAAGTAGAATGAATCTTGAAGATGAGAAAACTTCGAAAACAAGTCATTAGGTTGTAGAAAATGGCCAAGAGCACTTTACAAACCTAGATTCCATCATGTCCTTCTATTGCCGTGAAATTCCAATCATTGAATAAAACTTGATCAAATTTGAAAATATGCTTGAAAACCTACAAATTCAAATGTATTTAGTAGAATACAAGGATTTCTTTTTTCTTTTCTTTCTCAAATTTTCCAATTAGTTTTCAAATAGTGAAATGACTAGGTATTTATAGGCATTTAATCTAATTTCCCAAAAATTAGACCCCTATAGCCAACATTTGACATTTGAAATTTAAATAATAAATTATTTTCCTCAACATATTAAATTCTGGAGGAAAAAATGGGGGACCAAGTCACTTAGGGTGACTATGTCACAACCTTATTTTGTGGGATGTAAGTTGTTCAGAGAAAAGTATTAAACATTTTCTTAGGTTTTGTACATGCAATTTATCAACAAATGATTAAATGGGCCACAAAAGGTATAATTTAGGAAATTAGGGCATGATCAAAGAATATTGAAATACATTAATGCAAGGGTCACCCATGTAGGTTCCAAATAAAGCATAAAATTTTCCTTTCACCTAAAAGGGGTACAATTTTTAATGCTACATTTAGACACCAATTTAGTGGCCATATGAAACTATGTGCATATGCAAGCTAAATTACCAAAAGTAAATCATATCATAAAAGGATACTCAAGAGGATATTGTAGATCATTCATCAAACGAGAGAATGAAGTCCCAATGTAATCATCTACAAAACCATAAAACTAGGAATCACATCTTGCAAATCCAAATCGTTAGACATTCAAATATCATCTTGTACCTACAAAAAAATGTTTTATTCTTAAAACTTCCAAGGAGAATGAAATTTGAGGGTATATTGTATGCCCCTTGATTCTTCTTGCTTTATGGAAGTGGAATCCAGGTAGCAATCTAACCGCAACAAATTTTGAAGATTGTTTGAAAAGAATTCTCTTGATAGTGTCATGAGAATCATAACACCTACTATAAAAAATCATACACTAAGAATAAGGATGGAACTATGAATCCAATGCAATAGACGTCATCAAAATCAGAGTTTTATAGCTCTAGTTATGTTGAATTAAATCGAAGATGTGATATGAAAATGTACTACTAAATTTGATTACAAGTTATAGAAAAATCACCTTTTTGACATTCATTTTCACTTTTGTTGCTTGAAGGTTTAAAGAGTGTTACCATCAACCCAAGGAGTGAGGATGTCGAGTCAATAATAGTATCAACCCCTAAGGCTCAAGATTTTGTGAGAAGATGCTTCACGAGGCATTGTGGTAGTAGAGGTGAGTAGATTTTTCACTTTCCCTATAATTTCTTTCATCATTTTATCCTATTTATAGGGTTTTTCCAAAATTTGTAGTGCCAATGTCCATTTATGATGCCATTTTTCTATTTGGGTGACCTTGTCCAAGAATGATGCCCTTGTCCCATATTTGCGCCATTATCCAATAATTGTGACCTTGTCCAAATTCAAAAAAAGTATGCTTAGAATTGATTGAATGATAATTTTGATGCACAACTAATGATTCTTTTTTCTTTTTACAGACCTTGACATGCACATGAAAACATCTTAGAGGATGATTTTTTTCCTTGCTTTGGGAGCAAGCCACAAGACTCTCAATTGAGGTGCAACAACACCTATGTTTTTTTGGATTATACTGAGTCTTCACCATGCATCCCATGTGGTATCATGATGCTATGTTGATGACACTTATTGGGTGATGGGATATAGATACCTCTGGACCTTCCATATTCTAATGAGAGAGATCATAGTCACACTTGAGGATGTTGACTATATATTTAGGCTACTAGTACGGGTAGGATACTGCACCATGATGTTTTTTTGACCCCTCGAGAGGTCATGAGAGATCAATTATATTATAATAACTACCACATAGGTCATGATCCCATGGGTCATATTTAGGTGAAGTGGCTTCTACATTCAGGCAGTAATGTTCCACTGATTCAACAAATCATAATTGTCACTTTCGCACTAGCCCAAGCACCCGATGGACAAGGAACACCTTGATGAGGGCCTTGTACACACTATACAAGTGATGGAGGATGATCAGGTAGTATTTTACTGGGGATGGATTGTGTTAGCACATCTTTACTATGATCTTGGTCTCTTCATTTATTAGGAGGCCAATAGTATTACACTTTGTATACTACTTCAAGTGTGCAATTTTGAGCACATTACCTACATGAGACTAGTTGAATATCCCACAACATCCATGTGAACTTACCCATGAGTATTTTATTATACCATTAGGTGGTCATGGCAGTGTGAATACCTATTATATTGGAGAGTCACCTTCGACTAACTAGAGGGTGACGATATTATTTGGAGGATGTACACGACCCTTAAAAGTGGCTAGGTCTAGCATGATAGCTAGTTAGTGCTGTGTGGTATCACAACACATCCCAAGGCTATAAGACTTGGGGACCCAAGTGAAAAATAACACTTATGGTAGGTGCTAGCTAGTTGGAAAGATCACCAAAAGTGAAGAGTAAAGAGAATTTTTTAATAAAAAAGAGTACTTCGTAATTCAAGAGTTCTGGGTAACGGATATCAGGAACCAGGAATGTTAGAAAGGAAAAAGGTAATATAAATGATAAGCAAAGTGTTCCGGTCTGATAGTTGAGGTCCAGTAGAGATGGAAGTTCTGATAAAACTGAAGTCCAAGAATATCATGGGTAAAGTTGAATACTGGGTTCCGGGTACCAGGTAACGATGTGAATAAAGGTTTTAAAATTTGAAGGTTATATAAGAAGTTCGATAGTCCGGTAACCTGATATATAAAAGGATAACTATGCAAGAATTTGTGATTTTTCAGAAAGCGTGTTATTTATAATGGATTTCTATGATAACAATTTAATGATGATTTTATTTACATGAGATTTTTTATAAATGTTTTTTTAAAAGGTATTTAATGAGTGGAATTTGTGATTGCAGGAGAAGTAGATTGTGATGTAGAGTTCAGGTATGGAAGGTTAGGCAAACCAAATTTGTAGGCATATCTGATGGTGTTACCAAGTTCAACGATACGTTTTGGAAGCTCATGCAGAAATAGAGTTTGTTGCAAAGATACACTAGATACTGGGAAACTGAGACTCTGGAGTTTATGCATGCAACAAAGAAATGTATTCATTCTAGGGATTAATTATTCTTGGAATTTTCAAACCGAGATTGAACCTGAATGTAGGAACAAAAATTCCACCTGATCATTTTGTATGTATGGTAATTTCCTACATTCTGTTTATGCGGATTTGTTTGGCCAAGAAGGAACCTTGATAATAATAAGATGAAAAACCCGAAGGACTTCAACATGCAAATGAAAGTTGACCTTCATTGACTTTTTTTTCAATTCTCTTACCAGTCACCACATTCCACATGCCTTGATGTGATTCATCCCTTGGATTTCCTCTCATGTATTTGTCTTATCCTACCCGTGTCTTACTTTTATAAAGGCTAGGGGATACCTTTTTTTAGTTAAGTTTAGAATTTGTGGATGTCCGAAGAGCCAAAAATTCTCTAAGTTTTGTTCTTTTTTCCTATTTTCTGAATCATTCTGGACTAAAAACTTGTATGCACATAGAATTTAATCAATATCAAAGCCAATTTGATAGCTACCTATCTCATGTATTTTGGTAGCTGGTTTTGTTAGTTCAGCTGAACAAGACTGTGTGTTGCATTGTTTAAGGGTGCATGCAAAACCTACTCAGTGTCCAAATAAAACCCCCTTCTTTAAAAGCTGGCACCATTTTATATCTAGTTGTGAAGCAATCTGGTGATGTATAAAGCGATTTTCTATGATTTGATTAACTCTTGGGGCATGCATGGAGAATAACTGGGAGAAATGTATTTTAATGCTTTATTTTAGATTAGATGTTTAAATTCTTGAAAAAATTTCAAAACATAGATGAATGGATGGAAATTTATTGAAAATATTTCATTTTCTATAAAATTATTGAATGCTTAAAGCTAAATCTACTTTAGTGATAGCAAAATTGTTGATGTTCATGAAATATTATTTTAAATCTTTCGATTTCATGATATTATTTTATGATTGAACTGGAAACCTTGTATCAAATGTTTATGATTCCAAATGAAATTGAAATTAACCATAGACCCCTTGAGATTAACAACAATATCACATCATACCCTAGAGTGAACCTAGTATGGTCAAGACCTGACTATCGGAGCCTTGGGATTAAGCTAAGTCAACCTCTTCCTATTACACAGACACCTTAGGTTGCCCTGGTTTAGTCTTTCAAGTAAAGATAGGTTCTTCACAGTTTTCCTGGGAGGATTTTATCTGCACTGTTGTTGCAAGTGACATCGTCGTCAACAGGAACTAGCACTAGAAGGAGGGTGGGACAAAATTTGTAATAGTTTCAAGTTTAAAAGGTAGCTTGTAAGGCGAAAGTCTAGTGCAAGCCAGTATTTCAAAATGGAAGTTGAAAAACTCTGAAAATTCTTAACCAGAAATTACATCCTTTGAGTTTATTCACCTTTGGTAGAGTCATCGAGTGTAGAATTCATGATACAACTGATCATGGTGAACTTGATTGTGGAATGTTTTTAACTAGGGTAAGTTTGGCTATGTGTAAGGTGATTTCGTTAATGGAAGAAGTTTTAACTACTAGAAGAAAGGGATTGTTAACAAGAAATATGTTGAACCCTAGTGGAATTGACAATGTTAAAAATTTAACTGATATATCAAAACCGTTTGATAACTGCAATTGGTGTAAAGGAAATCTTAAGGTTTTGCAAGAAGATAGGCGATAATGCCAAGATTCATAAACAACACATCAAAAATGAGGAAATGACGTTGATGAGTCATCATTCTCTTTATACGTGGAAAATGAAAGTGAAGATAAGGAGCGGGAAAATCGAGTGAGACATTTTTTTTCTGTTCCAAATTGAAAATACACAAGCTAAAAAAGGAAATTTTCTTGATTTTATGCAAGATACAGAGTATCACACTTTTATGTTTTCTCTCTCTGATAACAATATAAATTGTGATATTGCTTCGTCTAACAAAGTTCAAAGTGAAGACAGGATCGAGTACACGAAAATTTTTGGAGGAGAAAAAAATTAAGAAATGGACACAACCATTCATGGAAGTGAGCAAAGTAAAGAGGAAAACCATGGACCAGGGTTGAATGAAGGTAGAGTATTGCTCAATCAGAAGAAGTGTGCAATCAACCTTTAATGAGGTCATTTTCATACATATGAGCCAAGTCATTGGTAAGTACACCTTTGAATTTACATTTGTTAAACGTATAAAATTTAAAAGAATTCATTGCTATAGTAGGACATTTTAAATTTATTTGAGTGAATTCAAGGATAAACCTGTTGTAATTCGTACTAAAACAACAATAGAAATAGTCATTGAAATTAAAATAATTTTTTTTGTTAGGGTTAGTCATTTTGTAGGTTAGAGTTTTGGTTAGGGTTAGTTTTCTTTTGTAGGGTTTGTTTTGTTTTCGTTTTCTTTGCTTTTGTTCTCTTTTCTTTCTTTTCTTTTTCTTTTTCTGTTTGGCCCTTTGCATTAGCAAATTCTACTTAACTTATAATACACATGAGAGTCAATTCAAACATTTGTAAAATGTAAAATGATAAAACCATACACAGTAAATACACGCTTTAAAATGTACGAAAAAGCTAAATATATATATGTGTGTGTGTATGATGCATATACATGGAAGTATAAAAATTCTTGCAAAAAAAGAGGCAACTGAGTTGTAGATAGGAGTAGCCATTTAGTCAATCTGGGATGCCTTGTCCATCAGGGCTAAATACGCTACATAGGCAATTTCTCGGTGAACTTTAAAGTCAAGAGTATGGAGGTCAGTAAGGAAAGGCCAGAGTGGAACCACTTCTTTGTGTTCCAAGACCTAAGGAATATCATCCATGGAAGGAATTCCAATTGTCAGATGTGCAATAGATAGAATAATATCCAAATTCTCCAAATATTCAGGCCACACTATCAAATTTACATTCGAGTGAACATATTCAACAGGAAGCCCAATATCCAGGAGTGATTCTACAAAGCGAGAAGCCAAGTCAGAATAGAATTGGTAGTAACCTTTGGATTCCACATATTGTTCCCCAAGGACTAAGCACAAGTTTGGCATAGTAAAATTGGTAGTTCAAATGAAGAAAACCTTTTCAATCCTTTGAGTTGTGATCCGACCCAAGAAAAAATTTTGCTGGCAAGAGTAGGTTAGGAAAATTGGAGTATCCATGACCTAGAAGCAAGCAAGCACTAGCAAAATAATAGAAGGAAAAGAAAAAAGTGTGAAGAATTCAAAAAAAGTGCAGAATTTATAGAAAACCGTGAGGAAGTCACGGTACATAGTTTCCTTGATTGAAGTATTGGAAATCATAAGTAAGGTGGCAACCGAATGAGTTTCTCTAGAACAAAATGTTAAATCAAATTAATTTTTACACACAATTAGTGACAATTTGCTTTAAATTTGGCCAGTGCGAAGATTGCAAATCAAGCAAGTTAAATATTTCAAAATTAATGGTGGTCATTTCATTTTTTTAAAGCCGTATTAATCATGAAGGTTCCCATGTGTGTGAAGCAGAAAGGAAAATTAAGCTAGTGAGGCAACACACGTCATCACTTGGGAAATTTGAAAGAGAGGATACGTGTGCATTGAGGCATGCAAATTTAATGTAGAATAATGTGATCGTGTTTAACTGTCATCATGACATAAATTTGATCCATTAATGTGGTGCAGTGTCATCAAATCAGAATTGCTAGCCAAGTATTTAGTAGTTGCCATAAAATTTGATTGGAAAAGGGTGGTAACTAATGGTTCTAAATTTAGATTTAAATTTGGTGATTAAATTGTTTGCTGCTAAATTTTAATTTGTGCATATCTTCTAGCATATAGCAAGTTGCAGTTAGCTAGGATTTGGCATAAAATTGGTAAAGTTTAGCCAGAAATACACACCAATAGTGAACTATTAAATGAGTTTTTGGGAAGTAGTGAAACAATGAAGGGATTTGCATTGAATGAAAAATCAAAAGGTAACCTTCGCTACCATTATAATTCCCAACCTAATAGTGGGCTTCATTGCTTGCAAGTTGAAATAAGCTATTAGTAAAATATCAAAAGAAAAATGAGCTATCAATGAAATATCTAAAGAGATATACAAAAAAAAAATCAACTCTTTAGGCTATCCAAATATCTCTACCGAGGCTATAGATGCCTGGCTAGTAGTAGAGCTATGTTTGGGGGAATTACAGAGATAACCTTGTTAGGGCTATGAACACTTAACTAGAAACAAGGCTCTATCCTTGGTTGGCTTTGGAGGATTGCCATATTATGTAGTTCAATATCAATGAATTGATTTTTTTCATTAAGTTCTAGAAATTGGAATTAATCAAAGCACACAAAAATATTTCTAGAGGAATTTTACTATTTTTATGTCAGAATCTAGGTAAAGGTAAAGAGTTATTATTTTACAATATGCATAAATCATAATTTATGACTGGTGATTTAATCTCAAGTTTTGGTTTAAATTTGGTTTTATTGGTCGCAAGTTGTTCTGTGGTCTCACAACATGCCCCAAGGTTGTAAGAATTGGGGACCCAAGTGAAAACTAATGCTTATGGCAGGTGCTGGATAGTTGGAAAGATCACCGAAAGTGAAGAGAAAAGATAAATTTTTAATAAAAAAGAGTATTTCATAATTCAAGTGTTTCGACTACCGAATATCGGGAATTGGGCATGTTAGAAAGGTAAAACGTAATATAAATGATAAGCAAAGTGTTCCTGTATGATAGTCGAGGTTCGGTAGAGATGGATGTTTTGGTAAAACCAAAGTCCAGGAATATCATGGGTAAAGTTGAATACCGGGTTCCGGGTACTGGGTAATGATGCGAAGCAAAGTTTTAAAATTTTAAGGTTATATAAGAAGTCCGATAGTCCGGTAACCTGGTATATAAAAGGATAACTACACAATAATTTGTGATTTTTTGGAAAGCGTGTTATTTATAAGGGATTTCTATGATAACAATTTAATGATGGTTTTATTTACATGAGATTTTTATAAATGTTTTTTTAAAAGGGATTTAATGAGTAGAATTTGTGATTGCAGGAGAAGCAGATTGCAATGCAGAGTTTAGGTATGGACAGTTAGGAAAACCAAAGTTGCATGTAGATCCGATGGTGTTACCGGGTTCAATGATATGATTTGGAAGCTCATGCAGAAATAGAGTTCGTTGCAAAGATACACTGGATACCGGGAAACCATGACTCTGGAGTTTAAGCATGCAACAAAGAAGTGTATTCATTATGAGGATTACTTATTCCTGGAATGTTCAAACTGAGATTGAACCTAAATGTAGGAACAAAAATTCCACCTGATCATTCTGTATGTATGGGAATTTCCTACATTCTGTTTATATAGATTTTTTTGGTTCCAAGAAGGAACCCTAATAATAAGAAGATGAAAAACCCAAAGGACTTCAATGTGTAGATGAAAGTTGACCTTCGTTGACTTCATTTGCAATTCTCTTACCAGTCACCACATTCCATGTGCCTTGATGTGATTCATCCCTTGGATTTCCTCTCATGTATTTGTCTTATCCTACCTATGTATTACTTCTATAAAAGGCCAGGGGATACCTTTTTTTAGTTAAGTTTAGAATTTGTGGATGTCAGAAGAGCCAAAACTTCTCTAAGTTTTGTTCTTTTTTCCTATTTTCTAAATCATTCAAGACTAAAAACTTGTATGCACATAGAATTTAATCAATATCAAAGTCAATTTGATAGCTACCTATCTCATGTATTTTGGTAGCTGGTTTTGTTAGTTCAGCCGAACAAGACTGTGTTGTGTCGTTTAAGGGCGCATGTAGAACCTACTCAGTGTCCAAACTAAAACCCCCTTCTTTAAAAGCTCACACTGTTTTATATCTAGCTGTAAAGCAATTTGGTGATGTATAAAGTAGTTTAATTTGTTTTGATTAAATATTGGGGCATGTGTGGAGAATAACCAGGAGAAATTTTACTTTTTGGTATTTTTATACTTTATTTTAGATTAGATGTTTAAATTCTTGAAAATGTTTCAAAAAATAGATGAATGGATGGAAATTTATTGAAAATATTTCATTTTCTATGAAATTTCTGAATGCTTAAAGCTAAATCTACTTTAGTGATAGAAAAATTGTTGATGTTCATGAAATATTATTGTAAATATTTCGATTTCATGATATTATTTTATGATTGAACTGGAAACCCTATATCAAATGCTTATGATTCCAAATGAAATTGAAATTAATCATAGACCCCTTTAGATTAACAACAATATCACATTGTACCCTAGAGTGAACCTAGTATGGTCAAGACCTGACTATCGAAGCCTTGGGATTAAGCTAATTCAACCTCTTCCTATTACATAGACACCTTAGGTTGCCCTGGTTTAGTATTTAAAGTAAAGATAGGTTCTTTGTGGTTTGCCTATGAGGATTTTATCTACACTGTTGCTGTGAGTGACATCATTGTCAACAATTAGGGTGTAGTGAGATAGATTGTTCATTGGGATATATGACCACATCATCATGCCATTCTATTATGATTATGTGATGAGACAGTTTGGCTAGCCTCATATAGTACTCGCTCTGTAGCCTACATACCTGAGATCCACATGCAATTGTGCTAGACCATAGGACATGGCTCATACCATTATTATAAACATTTCATTGAGTGACTTGGAGGATGAGGAGAAAGAAGTGTGACCAACATCTGATGAGGATGATATTAGTACTATAGTTGCATATGATAGGTGGTGAAGGACTACACAACCTAATCCTATATTCCCTATCGATCATCCTACAAGTGACCTTGAGCCTTAGCCATATCATCAAGAGGACCAGACAAAGAGGTGGGATGGGGATGTCAATGGATATGGAAGTGATAATGATGATGATATAGAGGAGAGGATCAACAAATACCAACAAGAGATCTTGAGGAGCATGTAGAGACCATAGATGCCCTCAAGGAGAGACCTACATCTCGCCCTCATGTATCACAATCACACTCTACTACTCTTGAGAGACCATGGACCTAGAAGAATGGGGATAATAGCCATGTAGCTCCCATAATGCCACCATCCTCTCAATGGAGTCTTGGTGTAGACACCATAATTTCTTATCGAGATGTCAATTGGAAAGTTTGTGATCTAGGTTATGTGATGTGTTATTTAATTTTAATTTGTGTTATTAGTTAAATTATATTTATATATATTATGCCTCATTTTGATGTATTTTATGTCTTGTTTTTTGTAGTTGGTATGCGTGATTGGATAAAAAAATTTAGTCAAGTTGTGGCAGATATAGTGCCAAACATGTTCCCACATCAACCCACATGAGTTGAGCATAGGCCACCACCAAGTGTAGGGAACCATGCAATCCTTTTTGAGACCATGTCATGATGGAGGATGGCTTATGAGGATGTCACAAGATCTTTAAGAGGATGTGAGAGGTGCATATGAGGAGCTAAGAGTTACACACAAGGAGCTTAGTGCTACACATGAGGAGATAAGAGCCACTCAAGTCTTGATTGAGAGCAAGACATAGGCCTCCCTACTGGAGGAACTTAGCAAGGTGCTAGCAGAGGGAGACTAGTTTGAGCAGGAGCATACTGCAACACTCATACATGAGGCTATGGTACTAGGCAAGCTACAAGGCCTATGAGAGTGGATTAGTTATAGGAGTTATTCCCGATCTATTGTCTCATGATGAGCACCACCACCAGGCCCTAAGGGGTTTGGTAGCCACAAGCCTACTCAGACTATGATCATGTACTTTCTTTTGATGCACCACATATTATTATCATGGTGACTATGATGTACATAAAAAATATGAGATATATATACATGAGAATGTTTTTATTTCTACGTATTATGCGTTTCTATGCTTAATTAATTAGATTTCTATGTGATCTATGCAGATTCTAACAAGTGTTTCCATTTTGCAAGGTTAATAAGGAATAAAATGATGTGGTATTGTAGTGTATAAAATTATACTCCTTTCTAAGTGAAAGTACAATTTTACACTTAGTTTGGACCTATTTTAGTGACCTTACATTTATGCATTTTTAGACCTCATTAATAGGCCCCTAATACCATTTATTATGCATCCCAAGGCCTATTTTAATTATTTCCCGATAATATAACCCACATTGAATAAATGCTATTAACTAATTTAATTCCTCGACATAATCTAGGTCCTAAGCTTTTAGGTCAAGACCCATTTTCCCATGGGTGAATGGGTCCCCATTAAGTTCATAAACTCAAATAAAAATATATTTTTGGCAGAATTTCAAGGTCTTAAATTTAAATTCTAAGTGTCGGCTTTCAGGATTTAATAAACGGGAAATTAGAAAGGAAGCCTATAAAACAAAGTCTTTCAATCATTTTTCACTAGACAAGAGAGAGATTCATATGAGATCACAACAATTTACACTCAAGAGCAAGGAGAAATAAATCAAGAATTCAAATTTGAAGTCTTGGAGCAGCATTTTATTTGTTTTTGTAGGTCTTCAAGCTCATTTTTCTAACAAGATCAAGCATTGTCAAAGATTGATGATAGATGCCTATGGAGGATCATGATGGATTCTAGGTTTTGGGAGATGCACCAAGCCATTCAACCAAGCCTAATGACTTTTTTCCTAAGTGATTCCATCTTCTATTATCATTCTAATTTTTTCCTAAAGGAAGGTATATTTAGATTTGTGATCTATTAGGGTGATTTGACATCTCCCAAAGTAGGTCTTCATCATTGTTCATGTTTCATTCAGGTCTTATTCTAACACACTTGAATAGGTTTTATTTTCATTTTAAGCTCTTGTAATCTTAGAAACACTTAAGATTAGGGATTGCACACACTTTCATGTTTTAGATCTATATTTTTCATTAAGTTTTAATTACCAAACTTGGGGTTTGACCAAGGAAAACCCTTATCCACCCCAAAAATAATAATTTTGTTTTGCAAATTTATCACAAGTATAGATCTGGGAGTGAAGGTTTAGAAGTGTAGGAAGGAAGTGCAGACACAGGACTCAGATCTCGGTTTCTAATTTTCCAGAAAGGGAGACTTGGACCCATTCACACATGGGTGAATGAATCCCTAACAGACTTACAAAACCAACATTTTCTGACAGGTACACAAATTCTAGACCTTCTTATATTTTCCAGATCTTTTCTTTTTCCTTTAGTTTTATGCTTAATCTACAAGATCCAAGTGTTATCTTTCATTTTTTAGTTGATTTACTATTTTTATTTTTTCTCCCAAAAGTGTTGTTTAGGCTAATACCCCCATCCTCAAGCATAAGGAAATCAATAGATTATCACATTAAGTTGATTCACCTAAGGGTTTCTAGTCAATTCATTGTGGGGATCTCATTTCCTAATGAAAAATAGGAAGATAGGGTCTATTATTACCCTCTTGACTTACCTTTCCATTTTTGGAAACCCTATTTTTTTGTATTTCATTTTGGTGAACTTGACTTTGTACAACAAAATTTTGAAATTTGGAGTCTATTTTAACCCTATATCTAGGTTTTGCACTATTTTACATTAGTTGCATTGCATTTAGGTTTCTTTAAACTTGCATTAGTGAACATTGCATTTAGGATTAAGTTTGCATGTTTACATCCCTAAAATTCATAGAAAATCTAAAAAATTACATTAGGTTTACATTCATTTTGCATTCATCTTGCATCAAGATCAATACTCAATCATTAAAGTTCATATTTAGGTTCAAATTGTATTCTAAAAATAGTCATCTAGTTCATCATTTGGCCTTATTTGAAATTTCATTTAGAAACCCTTATTCTAGAAAAAATTGTTACAAAACTTTCAGTCTGCAACTAGAAATAGAAACTACATGCAATAAACTAAAATTTTGAAAAATTCAATTTTAAAAACCCCGAGCAATGACCCATTTGCACATGGGTGAATGAGTCCCTATAGAAACCTTTTAGACAAGCTTCTGGGTGTTTTTTAGCCTCTATTTTGTTTTTATATTGTTGTTCTCAAGTTAGAGCATTAGTTTCTTGAAATAGTCTGTTTGTGAATTCAAGTAATTGTTTCTTTAGTTAGATCTTGCAAAATTTTGGAAAGATTTCTTGCATATTTCAGTTATAGATAGTGTTAGGTTTCTATACTTTTTCTTTATTATTAGCATCATTTCATAGATTATATAGATTACTTTACATTTTGCAATCATTAGAAAACATAAAAAAAAACCAAAAACATCAAACAAAACAAACACAAATTAATGGAACCCTTGGAGAAAGCATAGTCATTTGATCATGTTAGATATCTTTTTCTGAGTTAACATATCCCTCAAGCCCTTTATTAGTGATGAATTTGACATGTTAGATGAATCCCTTGGGGATTTCATCTCACAAGGTTCATCCACTAAGGCTTGTCATAATAAACCAAAATAAAGAGATGTTAATGTAATCACACCCCAACTTATCCTTTACCCACCCTCACATCAGCCTCAAGTTCAAAACCTGTGCTTGTCTTAGAGCCACCTAAAAAGAAGCCATTAACTCCAAGAGATATCTTGAATTTTACAAGGAAAATTTCTAGTAACAATGTTTCACATCAATCGAGTTACAATATCTTTGCTCACACATATAATGCAAGGAACAATAGGCAACCTTAACCCACTCCCATTTTGTTACCATTTCCTTAACCTATTTTTCTTAGTGCTCCTCATTTTCCTTCACATAGTGGAAAGGAGTTTGATCTTGTTGAACAACTTAAAAATACTCCTGATAAGATATCCTTATGGGATCTTATTAAAGCCTCATCTGGTTACCATAGTATACTTCAAAAAGATTTACAACAAGTTGTGGTTCCTCCTAGTACAAATCCAACTGATGTAGCAACCCTTATTCAAGGAATGAATTCAGTTAATATAGACATTATTTTTCACCAAAGTGAGTTACCTTCTTTGGAAGTACAAAAACAAAATGAAGCCTTCATAGTAGTGGCTATTCTTAATAGGACTGGGATAAAGAGAACCCTTGTTGAAAATGGCTCAACCCTTAATGTGTGTAGCATAATTTTTTTTTGGATAAGATTGGAAAAGATAAGAGCAAGATTGAACCTAATTCTTTGTCCATTTGTGGGTTTGATAACGTAGGAAAACAACCACTTGGTGTGACCACATTACCTATTACAGTTGGAAAGGCCACATTGCAAACTACTGCCCATGTTATGCCTCAAGATATTTCATATAATATTCTTTTGGGAAGACCATGGACTCATGAAATGCATGCAATGCCTTTGACTCTTCATTTTTTAATGAAGTATTTCTACAACAACAAAGTGTACGCAATCAAGCCCGACCCCAAACTAGAAATTTTTTTACACACTAAGAAAGACAAGAAAAGTTCTTTGAAAACATTGATAGGAACTTCACAATTAGAAATTACACAATAAGAAGAAAAAGAAAATCATATTGAAGAAGTCACAAAGTTATCAATGATGATTGGGGTTCCTTATATTTTACATCAAAATTCATGGGAGAATACAAGATCATAACAAAAAAGTTTGAAAAGGGAAAAGAATTGGTGGTAATGTCAACACAAAACTCAGAAGAACCCTCACAAGAATCTACTTCAACCATTGGAGAAGAAGACACAAGTTATACAACAAGTTTTGATGAAGTTGATTATGGACAACCATTGAATCCAAAATAAATGGAAAGGCTTTGTGGAAGAGGTTATGAGCTCTTGAAACAACTTGGTTATAGTGGAAAATTATGTGGTGTGAAAGAAAAAGGCATATGTGTTCCTATAGAGCCTAACACACAAGAAACAAAAATGGTCTTGGATATTGTCCTTCTAAAATAATGAAAGAAACAAAAATACCTTTGCTTAATGTCAACACGGTTTTGTGTAGTTCTTCTAAGATAACTCTCACTTTAAAGCATCTTGAATTGATTGATACAACAAGTGATGCATCAATAGAATACTTTGAAGATGATGAAGCCTTGAAGGAAATGTTAGGAGTTTATGATAATTCACCAACTTCACATAAAAAACAAGGATTCACTTGTGTTATGGTTAGTACCAAACAAGTTGATGAAGAAAAAACAATAAGTGACATTGAACAAGACAGAAGAACACATGCTTGAAGTTCCAAGACAAAGTGCACTACCTATGGGAGATACAAGCAACATATCGATGGACACATCTAATGAATAGAAAGTGATTCAAATAGGAAAGTGTCTTGATGAGGATGAACAAGAAGATCATGCAACATTATTACACAAATTTCACGAACTCTTTGCTTGGACTTATTTAGACATGTCGGGTATTGATGCTAAAATAGTTACACATACCATAGTCCTTGCACAAGATACTAGACCAGTAAGATAAAAGATACACAAGATGAATCGTAAGATAGCTTTATTGGTTAAAGCTGAGATTGAAAAACTCCTTGAAGCTATCTTTATTTTTCCTATTGACTATTCTCCATGGATCTCAAACATTGTTGCAGTTGCAAAACCTGATAATAATATTAGGATGTGTATGGATTTTTGAGACCTTAATAAAGCATCTTTAAAAGATGACTTTCCCCTTCCTAATATTGACATGATAGTAGATTCATCTGCTTTCCATGCTTTGTTGTCATTCATGGATGGCTTTTCTGGATATAATCAAATCTTTATCAACCCTCAAGATCAATACAAGACAAAAATTTACTATAGCTTGGGGAACATTATGTTGGGTGGTTATTCCCTTTGGATTAAAGAATGTGGGTGCAACATATCAAAGAGCTGTGACGTTGATATTTCGTGATTACATACATAAGATTTTGGAAGATTATGTTGATGATGTTCTAGCCAAATATTTAACTCGTCAAGACAATGTTAACATCCTTCGAATGTTTTTTGAAAGAATGTGAAATATAACATGAGATTAAATCCAAAAAAATGTGTCTTTGGTGTGGATAGTGGAAATTTTTTAGGTTTTATAGTATCCCATAAAGGCATCGATGTGGACATGAAGAAAATTGATGGTCTCATTAACATGCCACCTCCTAAAAAAATTTCTTGAATGTGCACTTTACAAGGAAGGATTCAAGCTACCTGCTATTTTGTAGCATCCTTAGCAGATCAAACATTACCCTTTACACAACTGCTTAAGAAGGAAGTTGAACTTAAGTGGAATGAGGATTGTAAACAAGCCTTTGAAAGTTTGAAAGACTACCTCACTACTCCTATTTTACACCTCGCTATGCAAGAAAAACCATTTACCCTTTATACAACAACATTGTTGGCCCAACAAGATGATAATGGTAAAGAACATCCTATTTATTACATTAGCTGAACTTTGATTGACTATGAAACTCAATATACAATGATAGAAAAAAAATGTTTGGATCTTATATTTTCTACTAGTAAATTGAGACACTACTTTTTAAATGTGGAAATTCATGTGACGACAAAGTTTGGTCCTTTAAAACATCTTTTTGCTAAAATTAATTTATCATGATGCTTAGCTAAATAGGTTATGTTGTTAACTGTGTTTGATTTTAAAAATTTCTCTCAAAAGGCAATCAAAGGACAAGCCTTAACTAACCACTTAGCTAATTCTCCTTCTTCATTAGCATTACCTAATATGGACTCATTTCCAAATGAAAGTGTGTTGACTATCGAAGAGGAAACATGGGAATTGTACTTCGATGGATCTAAGTATAGAATTGGCTTTGGAGCAGGGGTTATAATAATCTAGCCCTTTGGAAAGCCTATTCCCTTATCCTACCAATTAAACTTCCTATGCACGAATAACACCACAGAGTATGAAGCTTTAATTGTTGGATTACGTGTAGCTTTAGCTCTTGGTGTTCAACACTAATATATTTGGTGATTCTCAATTAATCATTAAAAAATAAGTGGTTCATATCAAGCAAAACATGATAAGTTATCTAAGTATAAAGATCTTACAATGACTTTATTAGAACTCTTTGAATCATATACCATTGATAACATACCACAAAAGGATAATTGGCATGTAGAAGTAATGTCAATCACTGCTTCCCTTGTATCTCCTGAAGATCCTTCTATCGACTTCACATTTATAGTCCATATGATCACAAAACCATCAATAGACAATAAGATCACATAAGTGTTATTAACCAATATTGAAAAATCTAGTGAATGGTACACAAAAATATTCAACTACATAAAAGAGGATACCTTTCCTGAGCCTAATACTAAAAACACTAGAGCTTGTCTTCTAAAACTCGCATCTAAATATATAATCCTTGCAGATGTCCTATATAGATGATTGTTTGATGGTATTTTGCTTAGATGTCTTAGATAATCAGAAATCCCTATAGCCCTTGAAGAAGCCCATGCAGGTGTTTGTGGGGGAAATTTTGGAGGAAGATTGTTAGTTCAAAAGTTAATCCATATAGGATATTATTGGAGACATATGGAACAAGACTATTTTTCTCACATTAAGAAATATCATAAATGTCAAGAGCACAACAATTTGACTCATGCTCCTGCTTCTGAGCTTCATGCCAAACTTCCTATTTGGCCATTCTTGGTTTGGGGTTTGGATCTTATTGGAAAAATATCACCACCCTCTTCTACTAGACATATGTTTATAATCACCACAATAGATTATTTCATGAAATGGGTAGAAGCTATCCCTCTTCATTCCACAACCACTGAATGATATGTTGTTTCATATTGGAACAAATTATTGCTCACTTTGGTCTTCCTTCCACATTGGTTTCAGACAATGGAACTCCAATTAAGAACAGTGACGTGAATAATATTTTGGAAACCTTTCATATTCAACATCGTTTCTCAACACCGTATTATCCATAATCAAATGGTCAAGCGGAATTAACTAACAAAACTATTTAGAAAATCCTAAGGAAAAAAAAAGTAAACATAATAAATATTGTCACACTCAATTAACTTATGCGTTGTGGGCCTATAGTACAAGTATTAGAACATCTATAGGAAACACTCCCTATAACCTCATTTATGGTGCTGAGGAAATAATACCCTTAGAGTTAGAAATTCCTTCATTGAGAATCACTCTTAAGGAGCCTATTGATGACACTAACTATAAAGAGCAATGATTACATCAACTTGAAATACTTGATGAACGACGTATCAACGCTCTTGAGCATCTCCAAGCTTATTCTAAATGCATGCAATGTAGTTATAATGATAATGTTATTCCTCATGTTTTAATAAGGGTGGCTTGGTATTATATGAGAATCAACGTAATGTCAATGCCTCCTCGAATGAAAAAGGAAATTTCAACCCTAATTGGTTAGGACCTTACATAATTGATGAAATTTATGGGTCAGGAGCATACACATTAACAAAAAAAGATGGTACACCTCTCAAAGAGCCTATAAATGCCACACATTTGCATTGGTACTATACATAAAATCTCCTTTGAATAGTATTTATATTAAAGCAATGTTGTTAGATTAAGTAGATAGTGTTCTATTTTATCTTGCATTGCTTCGTTCTTTGACAAACAAATATGTGTGTCTTAGATTATAGAGTAATTGTTCAATAAGTTTGGATTATTACTTTAGTTTGCATACTATTCAAATTTATCTTGTGTATTATGTTAAGTTAGATCCTTATATGCATTTAATAATTTGAAATTATCATAGGTGCAATTAATTTAACATAACATACTCAATCACAATGTAGAATCTAATGTAAAATTTAGACACTTAAAATTGTCTAGAATGGTATTACACACTTGAATCCGATTACTAACATAGTTTTGTCCTAAAATTCATCTTATTTCTAAATGTTTAATTAAATAAGCCTAGTTATTTAATTAAATGCATCATTGTCATCTATTAATCTAATTAATTCAATTAGGTTAATTCCTACCCTTTCACACTAAACTTTCATCTTGTTTAATTGAATAATGTAAATTATTTAATTAAAACCCCCTTATGTCCTCCCATTTCATTAAGTAATCTTAATTATTTAATTAAATGTCATTTGAACCCATTTTTCATTAAATAAACTAATTATTTAAGGATAATCCTAATATTCCTCAACTTGCACAATTAAAACTTTGTTTTAATTAACTAATTACTAAATTTCCTCACCCATCCACTTGCATAGGAAATATTCCAAAGGAATATTCTTCTATTTGGCTCCAAACAGGGAATATTATTTCCTAAGAAACTTTGTAACAAATTTCTAACAACTTTGAAAGTGTGTTTGTTTGAACCATTGTGAGCCATTGATTGATTCTTCGATCCATGTAATATTTGATTCTCATCCATTGATGAGAATCCTTGATCCATGTCTTCACCCTTGATTTTGTCTTGACCATATCAATCTTCGCCCTTCATTCACCATTTTCTCCTATAAATACCTCACATTTTGGAGAGAAATGGATCCATTTCCATCAAAGAAAAGTTATGTTGCTCGATTGAATACTATCTTTATTCATCCTTATATCCATTATCAAGGTTTTTCATCTTTTTCATCCATCCTCACCATAGTTTCATCCATTTTAGCTTAAGTTTTCATCAATGGACTTCAATTAGATGCTTGTATTATCCAAGGGATTGGGAAAGGGTTGTCATTCCATATCAATACAATACCATTCCCCCAATGTGATAAGGTTTGGAGTTCTAGATTAGGTTTCTTTTACACTTTCATGGTTTATTTCATGCTTAGTTTAATGGTTACTTGTTTTTTAAGATTTCAAACATCTCATTGGGATTGTAGCTTACATAGTTAAATATGGCTTAAATTTGTATGGATCTAGTGTATTTAGCTATTACTATGATTACAATCACATAAACTAAAATCTTTTTCAATTAGATCACATAAAAATTTGATCATAGAGACATTTATTAAATATTCTTACTAAGGCTATTTAATAAATCACATCAACATCTAATTCACTATAAACTCATAAAACCAAACAATAATGATCATATATTATATATCAAAGGTTCATACATACATATAATCAATAATACAATGCTAATGTGGCCTATGGCTACTGGACCCCTCGGGGCCTGGTGGCAGTATCTATTGTGAAACAGTAGAATGTGACCATGATCTACTCATAGATCTCACTAATGCCTAAAGGCCTTGTACCTCTCCAACCGCCTTGGCCTCCTGCATGAGTGCCATGATGTGCTCCTGATCTATGCAGTCTCTATCTATCTACAGTTTGGTAACCTCTCTCTCTAGCCTTGAGACCTCTGACCATAGGATGACCTCTTCCCTACTATTTGTCAGAACTTGAGATGCTCAAAGCTCATCATATGTAGCTTGGAGTTTTTGAAGCTATCCTACAACTCGCTTCTCCCTAGACTTAGATAGGTTAGCATGTCTCTTCACACTCTCATATGTTTCCCTCAATCTCGTAATAGGATCGAATAGATCTACATGATGCCCTACAAAAGGTGGGGGCATGTAATCCAAAGGTATATCCTCGTGTGGGGGAAAAGGAGGCACCATCTCCATGGTCACCTGCTAATAAAGATCTTGCCACTCTCATGTGGACCCTATAAGATGGAAATCATAAAATATATTAGTACAAATCATGATATATAAATAATAATCATATACATAAATACAAAAGCATAAGTAAAAGCATAAATAATACATCATCATGTGGATCTCCAGCCTGCCAGTCGGGATATTTTGTGCAACAATGGATCCCACCTATGTAGGAGGCATGGATGGTTTGCTACTACTGGCCTCCCCATGCTCATGAGTTTTGATGCCTATTATAGCTATTGATCATGCTCTAGTGACTTGGGTAGGAGGTGAATCTCTCCTCTCGAGGTGGCTCAGAACTCATCTTCCTCATCAAACTCATCATTCATTGGTTGGACATCCTACTCATCATCATCATCATCATCATCATCACAAAATAAATCAAGTATCTCGACCTCATCCTCTAAATCAACATTAATGACCCCATCATCCCCATCATCCCCATGACCTGGAAGAGGTCCTGCGTTTCCCACAAGATGATGCATAGGAAAGACATGTGTTGGTTGTACTCCCATCCACCACTACTCGTAGGCTACTATGACACTCACATCATCAACATTTTAGATTGGGGCACGCCATGGCCATTATCCTCTAAATCACTAAATTCAACACCATCAATGGTGAGACAATGATTGTCTCCAGGACAAGAGGCACTCTATGCTAACCATAGGTACCTGGGTCATGGCCTAGGTGGAACTTGAACCTACCCGAACTATCACATAACATGATCATAGTAAAAAGGTCTCACTATATAATCATGTCACCCTAGTAAAAATTAATCTTGTTGCATCTAGACTAATTGGTGAGTGACATTTACCCATTGGGGTACCATGATGTATGGTCTCTAGAGTATATCATCATCCTCTACGTAGTCGAACCTAATTCTAGTATAATAAGTCCCCATCCTTCCATGATCATCTAAGTGAATAACTATAGGCCCGTGGATAGACCATGACCGCTACTATAGGATACCTTGTCGGCCTAGTACATTGATATGCTCAAAGCACCACACTTGCAAGAGTGTACAATGAACTATGTTGTCTAGCTCCTGGTAGATGAAGTGCCCGAGATCATAGTATAATGTGCTAGCATGTTGCGACCCTAAGCATAAACGGTCTAATGCTACTCCATTTTTCATATAATTTGAACTATCCCTCCATCCAAGTGTGTGCCTCATCCATCTGGAACTAGTGCTAGCACTGTGGTAACGATCATGATGTATCTCAGTAACGATGATTGCACGTATAGTAGCCATGAGATCGATGCAGGATCTGACACTAGTCTCTCAGATGGGATGGCCTAGGAATTACTCGATATCCTCTTGCGTCTCCTCATGTGACTGCTCCTCTGTTGATTAGACAACCTTGCCATAGATAGGTAATCACAAGATGCAACGAATGTCCTTTAGGGTAACTATCATCTCTCTTGTAGAGAGGTGAAAGGTGCACATATCTACATCCCACCTCTCTACTAGTGCCATAAGCATGGCATCATGACAACCAATTTTTAGGGACCGACACAAGTTTCAACCCCAAATTCCACATTCAAGGCCTTTGAATATGTGATTTACTAGAACCTAGAAAATACTGATTTTTTTTTTAAAATTTGGATTTTTAGTTTTTCTTAGTTTTGGTTATCATAAAATTGTTTGACACTTAGGGGATGATATAACCCCTCATATACTACTTTTCTTCATGTTTTAGGACCACTAAATTTCCATTTTGTTTTAAAACTTACAATCTTAGGACAACTAGCTTTCAATTGGGCTTAAAATTCATAAATTATTTAAGTCTTTTCAAAGTTGGTTAAAATTGAACCCATACATCCTCATTTTGCAACATTGGTTAAAATTGAACAACACAAAAAAAAACTTCCATTGGTGCTTAGAAGTGTATACTTGTAGTGTGTATCCACTCCCCTTGTGCTTCATGTGATCTTGGGTGAAGAGAAACACTCAAGTGTACTTTTCTTTTTTTTAAGTCACCCTAAGAACTTGATATGTATCCTCTCCCCTTACACTTTGTGCGATCTTAGGTGAAGACAAATAAATTTTTTCTTATTATGAGAGGGCCTACTAATGAGATACATCTCACAATGGAGAACTCATCTAGGTGACTCTCAATCAAAGCACATTTACCGACGAGCTATATAAAGGTTGTGAACTTGAAAAATAGTAGCTTCAATCTACGGCGATAACATATTGTACTTAATACAACTCCGGACATATGGGCTGAAAGGGAATGATTTAATGCCTTAAGTGGCTTGCAAATGGTAGTATCCATCTTGGTGTTCTTAGTTTGTTGTCATTAAAAACCTTTGTGTAGTGGCCAACCTTGTCTTTCTGAAGCGTTCTTTAAAGTGGTGCATTGGAATTTACTTCCAAGAAGTTACTTACCAAGTCCGATTTATGGTTTAGGCATAAAGGCTTAAAAAGAATGAAATCTTTTCATTTTGTTCCCTCCATAAGTTGCATGTAAAATCATCCCTTCAGAGCATGAGGTAATCCCACCAATAAGAACGTACCAACTTGAGCTAGGATTGTTATTGCTTGTTGAGTCAGTTTGACACATTGCTTGGTTTCAAAAGAATTTAAACGCACATCAACATGTTCATCAAATTTCAAAATTTTTGGATTAAGTGTGAATACCTTTTAAAATTCCTATATTGCAAATTTTCCGTAAGGTTTTTATCTTTAGAAGCTTCTAAATATTTGGACTTATTTCTTAATTCACACTTTCCAAAGTCAACATTGGGAACTATGCCTTAGCTTTGTGATTTTCACATATTGGACTTTGTGGAATGAAAAATTGCTTAAGTGGTAGAAATTTTAGTTTGAAAGTAATGAAGACTTTCTTGATGTGGTAATGAAGCAATCTCATTAAATCAAATATTAAAACCAAATGAACCCACCACACATTAGGATTATTTAGGAAACACGTTGACTCCCCAAGCAACAAAGTAAAACAAGAAAAGTATTGTCAAAACATTGAATCCAAGTTCTATTATCAAAACATCATGTTCTTAAGATTTTATCACTTTAGAGGTAAAGCATGTTTCTCACCATCTTGGTCTTGTAAAAAAAAGGTCCCTTTTAGGTTAACACATTTTGGGTCAAAACATCTCATCCATCTTCACACATTTTATATTCCACTTCACCAACAAATTTAGAAACTTTTGGGGACATCGACACTCTAAGACTTAGGCTATCATCAAAATAATCCCATAACTTAGCCATTTGTATGTAAATAAATCCTTTTCCATACACTTAGTTGAGTTATTTATCACACTTTTGAACTAGTTTATCTTAAAGGTCACAAGTCTACCTTTTAGATTTACAAGTTCATTAACATCTTTTATCCAAGACATCAAAACAACAAACCTTTAATTCTAAAGTGTCGTCAAAAGTTTAGAAATTTCATCCCCATTTCATTCACCCTTTTCATCACCCACTCACATCTGTTAATGTTTATGGCAGCGTCGGTTGTATTCTTCCAGCTGTCTCATTTACTTCATTTGGTAAAATCTAAAAATGGCTATGACAGCTGAAAATTCTCTTTCAATGTGGTCAACATGCAAATTGTAACTGACATGCAGAGGTATCTGACACACAGTCTGACATGCAGTCTGACATGCAGAGGTAACTGACATGCAAATTGTAACTGACATGCAGAGTCACATTGTATATACATTCATTCAGCATTCAGTTCATTTTAGTATCAAGTGCGAATTTATTAGAGGAGTTGTGTAAGTTCTTCATATATGCAGTGCTATCATATGTTGATTGGTTAGCAGTTTGAGGTTCTTCATATGCAAGTTCATTCAAAAGAGAAGACTGAGATTTGTGTAGAAGTCTGAGATAACTATTGTCAGATTGTATCATTCAGTTCTGTATTTGCAGTAGACTGTGGTGCTGTGTGTTGGCCTTCATATTGGTCTATTGTATGAGCAACATTCTTGATGTGATTCAATAATATAAGATATATTATTGGCTGGGTTTTTCTCCCTCATGAGGAGGGTTTTCCCAGGATAAATACTGTGTTCATTTGTTCTTTATGTTCATTTTTTTGCTTTCTATTAAATCTGATCCTAAAACGTTAACATGGTATCAGAGCGGGTCTACAAAAAGATCCGATCAGATTTGGTCTAACAGGAACACAATCTCTTGTGGCATAGTGGAGTTTTGAAAGCTTTTTTTGAGTTTGTAAATCTTAGACATGTTTAGGAGGCATGGGAAAAGCTGTTGAGTCTATGTGTGTAAGTGCCATGGAGAGAAAGTGATGGAGTCAATGCTATTTGTGTTGGCTTATCTTCTGCAGTGCGGTATGAAAGTTTTTCTTGAAGCTGCAATCTTTGTTTACAAGCTTGGGAAGCGAAAGGTCAAGTTTATCCATGAGTGCGTTGATTCTTAATGTGATCTCAAGATTTAAATGGAGTTTTCAATATTTTATAAATGGTCATTTCATGTTCCCACTTTCCTTGAGGGCGAGATCGAGTGAAGGTGGTGAAGATGAGACAGCTACAGGTCTAGCTCATTAGTGTATCAACACAAAGAGATAAGTATCTTATGTTTGTGCCTTTGAATAATGATGTAGATTAATTCATGCTATAACATTGAGATAGTGAATGATGTATGCTTCTAGCCTTTGTATTTCTCTTCGGGATAGTTTAGTTCTATGAACTATTAGTAATCTCTCTCAAAATGCTTCTAGGATGGATCGAGGAGCAAGAGGGTGATGAGAGATTGCCTAGAGAAGAAGAACTTGAGGCATCCTTTAAGGAACTCATGCCAACTGGAGAAATGATCAAGCATGGAGTTTTAGCTTGCAGCCATGGGACTGAGTTGATGACTAAAGACATCTCTCGAAGAGGAAGAACCTATTCAAGTTGTCTTGAGATTAGTTTCTTCAAAGAGGAAGAATTTGCATTCAGAGGGAGTTTGACTATTCATCAGAGGCAACCTTGGATGAGGAGGTCAGAAGGCTGATGCAAGTACTTGGAGCTTCAGAGGGAGTTTCATCATCATGAAGATCTGTGTTAATGCATTTTCCTCTGAGACAGGGGAATTTGAGGTGAAAGCCCTTGTTTAACGCATTTCTCTCTGTGAGAGAGATTTGAGGTGCAAGCCCTTGTTAACGCATTTCTCTCTGTGAGAGAGATTTGAGGTGCAAGCCCTTGTTAATGCATTTCTCTCTGCGAGAGAGATTTGAGGTGCAAGCCCTTGTTAACGCATTTCTCTCTGTGAGAGAGATTTGAGGTGCAAGCCCTTGTTAATGCATCTTTCTCTGTGAGAGAAATTTGAGGTGTAAGCCCTTGTTAGTGCATCTTTCTCTGTGAGAGAAATTTGAGGTGAAATCCCTTGTTCCATTCTCTTAGAGTAGCCATGGTGGATGCCATGATGAGATGACTACATCACGATGAGGTGATTTGTCTTGTGCAGCTGGAAGTATCCTCCCTAGCTGAGAGGGAGTGTTAATGTTTATGGCAGTGTCAGTTGTATTCTTCCAGCTGTCTCATTTACTTCATTTGGTAAAATCTAAAAATGGCTATGACAGCTGAAAATTCTCTTTCAATGTGGTCAACATGCAAATTGTAACTGACATGTAGAGGTATCTGACACACAGTCTGACATGCAGTCTGACATGCAGAGGTAACTGACATGCAAATTGTAACTGACATGCAGAGTCACATTGTATATACATTCATTCAGCATTCAGTTCATTTTAGTATCAAGTGTGAATTTATCAGAGGAGCTGTGTAAGTTCTTCATATATGCAGTGCTATCATATGTTGATTGGTTAGCAGTTTGAGGTTCTTCATATGCAAGTTCATTCAAAAGAGAAGACTGAGATTTGTGTAGAAGTCTGAGATAAATATTGTCAGATTGTATCATTCAGTTCTGTATTTGCAGCAGACTGTGGTGTTGTGTGTTGGCCTTCATATTGGCCTATTGTATGAGCAACATTCTTGTTGTGATTCAATAATATAAGAGATATTATTGGCTGGGTTTTTCTCCCTCACGAGGAGGGTTTTCCCAGGATAAATACTGTGTTCATTTGTTCTTTATGTTCATTTTTCTGCTTTCTATTAAATCTGATCCTAAAACGTTAACAACATCAATGGTCCAAATTTCCTTCGAGGGTCACTTTTGTAACAAGATCATAATGCAAGAGAGACATGGAGAAAAACCAAAATTTATCTACTATGAGTGACACAAACCAACAAACCTTGGAATGAATGAGCTTAATCCTAGAGGTTTCACAATTCCACTCTACAATCCATACATGGGGTCATCATATCCAATGACACAACAAATGTGGGTATGCCAAATCAAAACTTTGGAACATCTTGTCACATGATAAATTTAAATCAATGTCAAAACTTACCAATCTATCAACCAAATTATCAAAGAATGAGTTTTCATAAAAACAATGTTATCTCACCAATTCAATACTGTTAGCTCTCCAAATCTGCACCTTGTTTGTTAAGCCTTAAGTGAACTTAGCATATTTGGATTAACATGGGACTGCTTTCAAGTTGTGGGTAACCTATTTGAAAGTAGACCTCTAGTGATAAGGGTTGGCTTCCCCTTTTGATGCCACCTAACTACTTAATCTTTGAGGTAAGGGTAAAAATTTGCATAAAATAAACCTAATGTTGGAAAGAAACTAAGGTGATACACTAAAACAACCTAGACCTGCTAATAGCCTTACACATTCAAATTAATATCTCAAAGCTAATTCACACAACTCCCTTTCCAATGCAGTTCACATCAATAATTTATAAGGAGGTATGTAACATTGCTTTCAAAAGGATAATAGATTTTCACAGTCAATAACACCATTAAACAACATAGTTTATAAATTGTAAACATACATTTGTTGTCAAATGGATGCATGAAACATGGGACAAGTTTGTAAGGAAAGATGACTTTCAAAAAATAGATTGATCAACCATTAATGACATACCATAAAACATGAAGAGAGAAGATAAAAATGCTCCAAATTATTAATTCAAAGTGCTTACTGTATAATAAGTCTTTCTCAGTTACAATGCAGCTCCATGAAAATAACTCCAAGAAAGTAAAGTTATACTCCTGTTGGAAAAGAAAGAACTCCTTCAAATGTTCAAAATGAACATACTTAAGCCAAAACCCACCAAAACCTCCCACTCAAGTGTTTCTAGAAGATTCTGGTCAGATAAAACAAAAAAGGCCCCAAAAGAACCTTCTAGAACTCTCCAAAATGTCCTCCAAATGAAGAAAAGTAAGGCCAAGTCAATAGTCACCCCAAAAGTGTGACAAATATGCCTCCAAGTGGCCTCCTTTCCACCAAAAATAGTCGAAATAGCATCCCACACATCTCACACCTTTGCAAGTCATCATTGGTCCTCATTCAAGACTTGACCATATTCTCCATCATGCAATATGTGTGTTTTTTGAAAACACGTGGCTTTTAAAACATTAAAGATAATGACCTTGTTAAGTGATTCATAAAACATCACTTAACAAGTCACTTTACAATTAAGCATAAGAAAAAGGGCCCCACCATTAATATGTATTACATTTGCATTTGAAGCAACTAAAAGTGATTTTCAAATCACTTATATGATATTTCAAAAATTGGAAACAATTACAACATATAATATCATATCTTAAAGCCCTCAAAAGTTTCCAAGGCATTGACCATCAACTCACCATATTTTTCATTTTACTCACACATGTCATACACATTGTTTTGCAAAGGCATTATAGTCTTCAACAACACTTGGCCAATATGACCGACCTCCAAGTCCCTTGGAAAGCATATTCCAAGTCACATGGCATTGGGAAAACACAAGGCATATCACATAGGTCATGGTATACTCCATATTGCATTGCACACTCCATTGGCAAATTGATGACTTAGCAAAGTTTTTTAAAAAAAAGGAAAAAGTCTTAAGGCATAAAATTCCTAAGGGAGAACACCATATGTTTCAGCCCCCATCATTTACCATGTGTTTGATTTTAAAAACAAGGGATAAAAATCCCATCGAAATCACAAGGAGGTCAAACCCTAAATAATAAAACACTGAAATAATGGAAAAAACATCATCATTTGGTCATTGAAGAATCTAGAGCAAATCTTTGCTGCCATGGGGTTTGGAAAAAACATAGGAAAATGGTGTTGACTGACTGATTCTGTCAATTTTTTTGACATTTTCTTGCATGAAATCATGGCTAAAAGCATTTTTTTTGTACAAATCTGCATTTTTTCCACCTGGAGGCCATTTTTTGGACTTAGAGGATGCGACCTGTAGCATTTTGATGAACTTTGTTTCATTTCTTGTTTTTTTTTGTTGCTCTCATGTTTGACAATCACCATGAGAAGCTTGTATGAAGCTTAACAAGAAGTTTTTAGTGGAAAAACTCTGCACATTTCGATGCTTGAGCTCGGGTAAGCTCCTAGCCGACCTTGCATTGACATTTTCCTCCTTGTATGAGCAAGAAGAGCTCTAATGGAAGCTTTAAAATTTCCTTCATTTGTTTTCAACTCTTGTAATAGTATTCAAAATACTTCATTATTGAAGTTTTGAATAAATTTGGTGCATTTATCGTTGTTCCATGGAAATAATAGCTCACTGGTTGCAGCTATGAATAGGAACAAAGTGTCTTTATGTTCATTTCTCAAAAACCTCATGCATTCTTTTGATTTCCTCCTTGTATTAACAAATCATAACAACCCAGATGGGTTTCTTGGAATGTAGAAAAGAAAGAACCAGCTGTGGGTTCGGCCTCCATTTTAAAAATTGGGTTTTCTTAATTCATGATTTTCTGCTTCATTTTGCATTCTTGCGAAAAACCCCTGCTTGGGTTTCCTATAGCATGTATTTTTGTTGAATCTACAACTATTTGTAAAGAACCCAAGTGGGTTTCTTCATTTTATTGAAAATCTCAAATTTGTTGCAAAATATAGATGATTTTGCAAGTTTATTTCACTTCCCTATAGAATATAACAATGTCCCTCCATTTAAAAAAAAACCTAGGTGGGTTTTCCATATTTTGTAGAAAAAAGACCAATTTTCACCATGGCCTATCATAACACATGAATGGCTTTTCATTTTTTGACTCTTGTAGAATGTTTACCATATTGCCATTTCTCTCTCAAATTTTATGATGAACCCAGATGGGTATGTTTTCAATCTGAAAACAACTTCAAATTTTGTTAAAAAATAAGTCTCCATGTCATAATGGCACAGTGTCTGCTCTGAATAAACAACTACATGAGATGGTCCATTTTATCTCTCCATGGTGCATGCACATTCCTCTTCATGTAAAGAGTTACAAATTTCATATAACCATGAATCCTCATTAGTCTTGTCATTGAATTGGAAATCTTGTTGTCCCACATCATTCAAGTTTCCTTCATTCTAACTCATCAAGCTAGATTTGTGCTACTTTGATATTTCCACCCATGCAGGCATTTGCATGCTCTCATTATTATAGACCACCATCTTATCATGGTTATTTTGTTGCACCAAAAATTGAGTTGATATTCATGCTAGAATTATCTTTGCATCCTTATCAACAAATAAGTTTATAAAAACTTCAAATTGTAGCAAAATAATATTTTCCCAATGAGCATCTAAATTGTTTTTCTGCAATGCATTTCATTTCTGTAGAATGTATTTAAACACATAACCTCGAAGTGGGTTTGTAATTGTGAACAAATTTTGCATTTCATTCTTTATTCAAGAGCACCATACTCGTCATTTAATGATGCTACCTCTTCATGTTCACAACACTTATGGTAACCTATGCATTAGCTTAGACACTTGACAAAACATTGTTGTATGCAACTTTGGCACCATGATACATATAAAGGATTACCTCATAAGTCATTCATGCTTTGACTGTCCTTCGAGTGCATAGGCATAATGGAAATAAATTTGTAGCTTATTGTCCTCATTGTAGTAGATATTTACAATGTTGAACTTTAAACTATGCTTTTCATTTTCTGATGTTGTTCACTAAAGCACCATGATTCATGATGGTTTCAACAATTGAATTTCATGAGCTCCTCTAATTCAATCAAGACCACTGCCATCTTTAATATCAGTTCTCTTCATTTCTCTGTAATATGCTTGGAGGCATCATTTCTAGAGGAAACCATTTGGAAAATTGCTCAAACATTTACATGAGAGTATAGAGAATAGCGGACCCTTGTCCCTTGAGTTATGGCATAGCAATTGTATCTTGATCATATCATATGAGGGTTCTACTACTGTCATGACTTCTTGTAATGACATATTCATGATATGCATATATCTATGTCAACTAGAGTTGATGTTTCTTGAATGTCTTTGCCTTTTGTGCCAACTTTAAACCATCATGCATTGAATGTTATTTGGCAACTTGTTTGTCTAATGTTTGATTGAGAAGGCCTTGAATAGAGCCTTGTGCAACTTCAGATTTTGTTTTTGTTGTTGTCCTATTTTACATGCTTGGAATGCTTTCAAGCTTATCATGATTCCAATCTAAAAGACAACATATAACTCTCATTCATCCCACTTATGAGGGAAGAAAAATAGATGGCCATGTTTCTTTACCATGAAAACAATTATGCTCTATCTTGAGTACTCTCGCATACTTGTCAACCTTGTAAGTTCCTTGATGTATATGCAGCTAATGCTTGTTGTTAGTTGGTTGTACTCTTCATTACATGGCTCATTCACTCCATTTTTGAATATAGTAGCTTCCTCTATTGTCATGTAGTATATGTTAATAAATATTTAACCAGCTCCCTTCAGGTTTATTTTTCTATGCACCCGCCTATGCATCACCAAGTCTGCTCGACCTTTTATAAAGGTTTTCATCTGTCATTCCACGTGTCTACTCTTCGCAACTTCGAGTATCGTCATTCCCTTCAGATCCCGGGAAACTCCGTTGTGCTTCCACGTGTTGCGGCTGCATGATACTTTTGTTTCTTGTTTCCTTGACGCCTCATCGGGCTGCGAAATGCTGCCACGGAGCCCTCATTCCTAAAAGGTGCTAGTAGGCCCCATGGTTGCTGATTATAGTATGCACTTGCTACGTGTCTAATGTTCGCAAATCCTTCAGCGTGCAAATGAATTAGCAACCGCGGGTAGCGAAATGCTGCCACGCGTCTCTGTTGTGCCCGGCTGACAATCGTTCCCTCTGTTGTTGGTGAAGGCTCCAGTCATTTGATATGCGTAGCCCTAACGCAAATCCTTTGCAGCGAAGGGAGGAAGTTTCATGTGGGTAGCGATAGGCTGCCACGTGCCTAAACTGCAGATCTCATATAAAGGCAGGAGATTAATGAACCAAATGAGGCTATTGGCTACTGTGCGTCATCATTGCCCAGGATGATTGGATGCTTTGTTTTGGATCGATCCTATTGTAACGGCCTTGGGAATATTCTGATTCAGGCATCATTGTCAGGGATCGCGAGATCTTTTCTGTTACTGCTCTTCGAGGCGGTGGGAGGATTTCATGCTATATATACTTTTCTCTATGATGAGAAAAGGGTCCAGAATTTGGAAAAAACACGCTAATTTTAGTAAAAGACGCTAGGCATTTATTATTGTTTTATTTAATTTAAAAAACTCTCAGACTGTGCCAATTGTTCGACCTTTCTATTTTTCATGCTATTTGATCAAACTGTGAACTGTGCTTTTTATTGTTTTGACACTTCATTTGAGAACTTCTATATATGTTGGATGCAAGTTTGCTTACCTTGATCATGTCTAAGGACTCTTCTTGGCAGTAGGAATGTATGCAATGTTATTTATGTCAATGAATGAATTGCCTATGCTATAATATTAAGTCTCTGATGTTTTGGAACACTACAACACCATTCAGGCCCTTAAATCTATGATTTATCGTGCCCATCATTAAATATTAGCGCATTGCCTTAGATTAGACTTTATTTTATTATATCTGCTTCCTTTTCCCTTTCCAAACCCCATTATAGAAGAAGTTGGCTTTTCTAAAAATCTGGAGGTTACTCAGTTTAGCGCAAAAGGTCCCCCTTAAAATGAGTTTTCCATAAGACTCTGTTACCTCATCAAATTTTGGCATCAACAGTTTGTTCTTTTTCTGGCACGCCCGGTGGGACCGAGCTTAAATGAAATTGTATTTTAGAAAGGTGTATGAGCCATCGGCCTATAACTAGATCCCAAACCGTAGGCAACCCTAGTTTACTAGTACCTCCACTAGGGACAGTCCAGGTCGCAAATTAGCTGGTAACCGTTCTATTCCCTCCGCCCTTTCCCATCACCATGATTCCAACTGCCAACAAAAACTACGTGGCATGGGACGCTAGATGTCCCCTCGTAGCCTAGTAGCATCCACTATCTAGGGCGCTATCCTGGTTTCAACCATGAAAGCTATACCAAAGTTTACCGAAGACAGCTCAAGAACGCCAGCAGAACATTTGCAGGATGTGGCGGATGTATGTCTAGTACATGGGATTATAGCACAGAATGTAGCCCTAAGGCTTCTCGCCACGTCTTTTAAAGGCAAGGCGTTGGATTGGTACCGAACACTGACACGTAATTCAATTCGCACCTGTGATCAACTACGAGATCCATTCTATGAGAGGTTCTCGAATGACGGAGATTGTTCTTCATTGTATTTGTTGTCAATTCAGATTGCACCCGAATGCTAAAATAGTTAAATTCAACAATCTGTTGAAACATGGAATGATTCTCAAGCCTGTGGGTTGCCTAAAACTGAGAATCAATCTCCAGAGAGGGCTGGTTCCCTGATGAAAACCTCCTAAAAACTAACTGACTTGGCTGGGAAAGAGATAGAAAGCTTGCTTGAATTGAAATTCTAAAGCTATGAGAGGTGATTGCACCTAAATGATAATGACTTGCAATTATGACTCACAATATATTTCTCAAAAACTCTAATCTGCACAACCTGATTCAATAATTTAATCACTTGAATGATTTAAACAGAGGCTTTGATCTAATGCAATATTGAGGGAAAACGAGGTTTTCACGACAAAATTTATTAACCAATTAATAAGCACAGTGCATAACCAGTGAACTTAAACTAAATTGCATACAGATATGTGAAAAAGACAAAAAATTAGAGGTTTCAGAACTGAAACACAGTAATTCTTCGATCAAATTCTTCACAAAAACGATGCTCGAAATCTAGAAGGAAAACTCTAAAGTACTGAAACTCGAAGGAATCTTCTGCAATTACACACTTTGAACCTGTAAAAAACACTGCTATATTAATCTGAAAGCTGAGTTACAAGATGATCTTCTATGCTGAAGGCAAAGGTAGAAAACAAGAACTGAATTGAAAAAAAGTTAAGTTTTTCAATATATACAAAAAACCTTTCCAAAAGGCATGCAAAAAGAACTGAAAGTCCAACTCCAAGAAAGGGTGATAATTCCAAAGCCAAATCCGAGCAGAAGAAAATATCTCTGAAAAGGAGGCCCAAAACCATGCAAAAATAAGTCCAATCAAGCTCAAACTCACTGCCAAGTCATAACTGATACATGCACTATTCCAACTAAACTGCAACTCCCTGAAAAAGTGGCTTAAAGCATGCAAAACTGCCTCGTTTTTACCAATCCGCCCATGCAACTCTAAAGTCCACCTCAAAATATTCAATCTTCAGTTTAAGCAAATAGTTATAACTCAGCTTTATATAACATTTATTTATTTGCATTTTAAAATACTAAATTAATTAAATGATTTATAAAATATCATTTAATTAATTAGCTACAAGATTTAATGCAAATAAACAAATGAAAATAATTCCTTTAGCAAAAATTGAATTTCCTCTTAAAGCTTCATACACTTCACTCAGCATATATATAAGATATGCATTGTTTTATAAACATTATTGAAGATCACCATATTTTTGGTAATGATTAAATGTTTTACCAAAATATTCAGCACAAAAATTCCATCATTGATAAGGTCGACCACTTGTTAGGCGAGTTGACTTCAAAAATGTGACCATGGAGACAATTAAAAACAAAATGATTTATTGAAAATCATTTGCAAAAATATCAAAAAGAATTTAGGGCGAATGAATAAGGTAAAACATGAACCCTAAAATCATTCTGTCTCTTGACTTTTGAGAAGCTTCTGGAGGAAGTCGGCCGCCACTGCTCAAACCCTAGCCACGAACTTGCTTTTTTGGTATTTCTGCCATTGATGAACTTCGAATCTGGTCGTTTTTGGGCTGAACCTGCAATATATAACATTTTTTCTCAAAAACGTGGAGAGAATGGGGCGCGATTTACTGTTCTAAATGATGTTCTTTCATTTTTCTGAGCTTTTCCTGCAAATCTGGGCACAAATCTTCATTTTCTTGGCCGTTTTTAGAGAATGACGTTTTTAGAAAAACGTTGGAAGGCACATGAGGCACAATTTTCCTGATCTGAGTGATGCATTTTCATTTTTCTATGTATTGCTGCGAATTTTTGACGAATTTGCTTCTTTTCCTGGTCGCCATGATCATTCTTTAGCTTCAAACTTGCTAGAGACTCTTCTAAATTCGAAAAAAATGAAGATCTTAACAGGTATTGAGATCTAAATTCATTTTTTTTTTGCTTTCATGCGAATTTCTGAAAGTCTGGTTATTTCTTGAAGCCGCCATTGAATATCTGGAAGTATTTTCTGGAAACAAAGAATAAGCTTGCTTGAAAAGAACTCGAATCTGTGTCTTTCTTCATTTTTCTGCAATAACTTCACTTTGCAAGCTTGAACTTGACATCTTTTGAAGTATTTTCTTTTAAAAAAAAGAATAAACTTGCTCTTTTCTTTTGGATATACAAAATATAACATTTTGAACTCATAATAGATGAAAAACTTTGATTTTTCTGTGTATTGCAGCCACTTTTTTTCAAATCTGGGCATTTTTTTCACAACAGAAATCTGATTTTTGTTTTAAATCTGCAAAAACTTCACTTTCAAGCTGCGCCATGAACATCTTCTTGAGATCTTTGCAAAAATATTTCATTTTGAAGCTACAACAGATAAAATATTTCATTTTTTTGTAGATGTAAATCTGGTATTTTATAAATTTCATAGAGATCTGATTTTTGTTCATAAACAACAAGGATTTATCTGATTTGTTAACCCCTTCAGTTGTTCTACTGAGTGTGATTCTTTCTCACTATATTTAAATTTCATGGGCTGCATTTTCTGATTTAATGGCATGATGGATTCAAAAATCTGAAGCTTTTATCCATGAAAAAAAAAATTTGTTTTGTGCCTTTGTGACTTTCATGAATATGCATATCTTGTGAGCTCAAGACTAATGTCATGCTATCACTACTGTTCTTGACAAAAGAAGCTCCAAATGGCTGTTACTGCTGTCCTCCATAACATTGGAAACACTTTTCACTGTTTAATGACTTTGCTTCTCAGTTAATTTTATTTTGAGTTGATGAACATGAAAGCTTTTCCTTTCTGCTGTCTCTTGCACTTGAATGCATGATTACTACATGCTTTTGAAGCTATGAATACTTCAAATGCATGAATACTCTGTCTCTCTTGAATAAAAAGACGCTCTACACTTCATTTAGATGCAATGTAAAGGAAAATAAAGTAGAGCTGAACAGAAAATGAAAAAGATGAATGCAATATGCTGCTCTAAATATCTGTTATCAATATCCATGTGCTTCGAATGAAAATTATGAATACGTCCTTTTTGATATGCCGAGCTCAACCCTTGTGGGAGCCCGTTTTACTCCACATATCCGATTTTGAACATGATGAACTTGTTCCTGTACACTGAAACAAACATGTCAGCAAAATATAAGAAGCTGAAAGCTTCCATTGAATTACATTCCTTCTTTTTTGATTTTTTGCAATTATCTGATGAATGCTTGGTTTAACACAAATTACATTTCTGTCTGTAGCATAGGCGTAAGGCATAAAGTAATTCACCATTGCTTAGAGTATAACTCTAATACCATTTCCTTAACGATTTTGCAGGTACATGGAGCAATGAAGTGAGGCTGCAGCTGCTTGGATGCATGATGGCTAGAAGCACCAACGAAAGTGATTCATCATTACAGGCAATGATGAATTGCTTCTCTCCTTTACTCTTATGTTATTTTCAGCTGTGTAGCTTGTGCATTCAAATTTTGTATTCATCTCTTGATTGTCAGAAACAAACTCAGTTACTCTCGCGGCTTGTGCGAGATTCAGCATTTTGCAAAATGAATAAAAGCATCACTATGCAAATTTTCTCAATTTTTTGTTTAAAACATTTGCACAATAAACTATGACTCATATGTAAGATGATCTCAAGGATGATCAATGAACACTTAATCAGAAAAACATGAAATTTTTTTGTACCTATAAATGATGAACTTCATTCAGCTCTACCTGTTTGAGCTTAGAGTGAAAAATAGGTAACAGTATAATCAACTATACGTCATAAAACGAGCCCCCTAGGAGGCTCTGACGAACTTTAATTCCTGATTTCACGCAAATTGGAAGAGGATCCCTGTTACCATACGCTTGACTCCTGAGTTGGCATTTATATTTTATTTGAATTCCATCAATTCTGACATTTCCATGATGATCAAGTCTGTGGGAGGAGCTACTCTACCAGATGCTTATGATACCGCTATCAAAGTCGAGAATCATTTAATAGATTGCGAAAAATTTCCTCCTCGACCTATTATGTTGATATTTCTTAAAATATCGATCTCCACACAAGAGGTCGCATCAACTAGTGCGCCTGCAACTGCCCAGTCAATATACACATATGCGACAAGCTCACAAAATGTGGCTTCTACATCAGGCATTTCCAAGAATGAAATAAGCGACCTCAAAGAGATGTTGCGAACCATAGAAAATGATATAACCACTCTTAAGTGGAACCAAGCAACGCCTCTGAAGCCTACATATCAAAACTATCAAGGCAGGCAGTCTTCTTATCAGCAGAATCAATACCAGGGCACGCCTTGCGCTAATCCACCAGCTCCGACTGCAAACCAAATGGTGTCGGTGCCTACTTCGCTGACGAGCGCATTGCCAAGCTCGAGTAGGAAATTAACCACAGGGCAGAACAGTCTTATTGATGATATCAATCCATGGTGTTTCCCCTGCGGCGATGCACATATGCCCTGGAACTGTCTGCGTGGAAACTTATAACAAAAGGTGGAGAAGCAACGCAGCCAAGGCACGACAACAGAAAATGGAGGTTATGTATATGCCTCACCACAAATGGAGAGTGTGGTCCTTACTGCGTAAATGAAAGGAATGTCTTTAGAACAAGAATCCGATATTGCTCTTGATCATGCACTCTTCTCCTGGATGGAGGAAGAAGAAACAGTGTTTTCTAATGACGCATTCATATCCAAAACACCGCAAGTGTAGTATGATTATAACACACACTCAAAGAGGAGATTCACTAGTGAGTCAGTTTTTTCGCATCTGGACAACCCGCAACTCAAAGGTGTTTCTGATCAGATTTCTAGTGCTTCAACCATCCCTTCACCTTCTCAACCATGGAAGGAAATTATTATAGCAAGAACCAAGGAGCATAAACCTCTTATTTTGTCACCTTTTAATGTGGTAGAGCAATTGAATAAATCATCTGCTAATGTGTCTCTATAGGACATTCTAGCCATCCTAGAACAAAAGACACTATTATAGAAGGTGCTTCAAGAAGAGGTCAACCTAGCACCAATAGGTCCGTTTGCCAAAACAGAGGTGGTTTATCAAATACCGCCAGCTAAGGTCCTTGCAAACAATACAAAGGAATCCCCTACTAAGGACAGGAATAATTTGAAACCTCATCCCTTCTTCTTGACTCTCATTATAGGAAAGAAGTTATTCAACAATGCTATGATTGATTTTGGCGCTAGTACCACGGTTATGCCTAAACAGATAGCCGAAGCTTTGGGACTCAGCTACAAACCTATGAAAAGAGAGGTAATGCAGCTTGATGAAAATAAATTTGAGACCGTAGGTGTCTTCAAAGTGATTTCTTTAACTCTCTTTGCTTTCCCTAGTATCATGGTCCCACAGGACACAGTGATCATAGATGTTCCTCCTATGTTTGGTCTCTGTCTATCCCAAGAATTTACTTCAAGGGTGGGCGGATACTTGTCCTTGGATTGGTCACATCTGATACTTAGGACCAAACACGACACAAAAATGAAGATAGAATCAAAGGCTCTACATTCTGAACATGTGGTGGATGAAGCCTTGATCAATTTTGAAGTCGTGCATACCTCTATCACCAAGCAAGAAATGTATTGCGTTGAATTAATAGAGGAAGAGAAGGTGAGCGGAGATCGAAATGATAAAGAAGATGCTCTGTTGAGTGAACACATAGACAATGATTCTTTTGGAAATTATCATTCTCCAGGATTGGGCACATGTAATTTATGATGAAGACCAAGTGCTTCCGAGGGTTGCCAAAGAATCCGAAGGTAGCCAAGAAAATGAGCTATGGACACTGTACTTTGATGGAGCAAGAAGCAAAGTGGGTGCTAGAGCAAGGATATATCTAATATCCCCACAAAATGAAATTTTTTTGAGGTCTTTCCGCTTTCATTTCGCCTGTTCAAACAATGAGGCTGAATATGAAGGATTGGATCAAGGTTTAAGCCTTGCGGAACGAATGAGAATTAAGCAATTAATTGTGTTTGAAGATTTTGAACTAGTAGTTAACCAATTCCAAGGAGTTTCTGCAACAAAGAATGTCCACATGAGATCCTATCGGCACTGAGTCTAGTACCTGATTGATGGTTTTGAAGCTTTCAACATCAAGATTATTCCCTGAGGACAAAATAGCAATGTAGATCGCATGGCCATGATTGGTGGTCAATTTGATCCTGTCTCTGACCTTCTTCATAACGAACATTCAGTACGAGTACTAGTCCGACTAGCGATCCCCGACAATGATCAGAGTTGGCAGATTTTTGAAAGCGATGAACACATCGCCTTGTTTATCCAGCACTTAGGGGAGTTCGCTGATCAACTTCAACCAAAGATTGCTGAGGCTTATGAAGGAAAAATTATGTAGCTCAAATCTAATAAAATTCCAAAAGGATTGGTTACTCTTGAAAAAAAATTTGATTGTGATGATTCCTGAAATGATAAATGGAAGTTCATAGCAGACAAAAGTGATTATGTGGACCTTTAGGTCTCCGATAGTAGGAATATTTGAGTTGGGAAAAATGTCCCACACCATGATAAAGAAAGACTCATAAGTTTCTTTGAAAAATATGGAGTAGTGGCCTGGTCCTATGATGACCTAGAGGGATATGATCCTAACATCATTCAACACACTATTGAGCTAATAGAAGGTGCAAAACTAGTCTGACAGAAACAGAGACCCGTCAACCCTAAAATTGAAGCCCTAATGGTGCAGGAGTTGTCTAAGCTCATTGAGTTGCGCATTGTCTTCCTAATCAAGCATAGTACTTGGGTATCGAATCTGGTCCTGGTCCAAAAGAAAAATGGAGATATTTGTTTATGTGTGGACTTCCGAGACCTAAACAGAGCATCCCTAAAGGACCACTATCCACTGCGTTCGATGGAGCCAATCCTACAAACGCTTGCATGATCGGAAGTGTTTTCTCTGTTGGATGGTTTCTCTGGCTACAATCATATCTGAGTTAAAGAGGAGGATAAGTACAAGACTACGTTCACCACAAAGTGGGGAATATTTGCATATGCTAAAATGCCTTTTGGTTTATCGAATGCAGGGGCAACATTCCAGCGGGTGATAGACATCACATTCAGCAAACTAATCAATAAGTTTATTCTAATTTATTTGGATGATCTTACTATGTTCTCTAAATCTAGGGATAATCATTTTGATCATTTAGAATTAGTTTTTCAAAAGTGCCAGGAATTTGGAGTTTCCCTAAACCCAAAGAAATGTGTATTTGGAGTACTGCAGGGTAAGTTGTTGGGGCATTTTGTATCTAAAGAAGGTGTTTCAATTGACCCCGAACGAGTAAAGGCTATCAAAGAACTTCCCCTTCTGGTAAATAACAAAGGTGTTCAGTCTTTCCTGGGCAAAGTAAATTTTTTCAGCAAGTTTATTTTTAATTTCACGGGAATAGTTAGGCCAATCACCTTGATGCTAAAGAAAGATCAAACATTCAAGTGGACAACCAAAGCTCGTGAAGCTTTTGAAAAGGTCAAGGAAGCTATTTCCACAGCTCCGGTGCTGGTTAATCCAGATCAATCCAAGGATTTTATAATGTATGTGTTCAGTAGCGTGTCCAATATCACTACTGTGCTAACCCAAAAGGACGATGAAGGAAGAGGAGAACATCTAGTGGTGTTCTACTCCCGAACCCTAAAGGAATATGAGGTGAATTATAATTTCATTGAAAGGCAAGCCTTTGCAATAGTGAAGGGACTTAAAAAGTTCTGCCATCTAATTTCCTGCAACAGGGTGCTTGTATATGTCGCACATTCTAGTGTGCGTGAATATATCATGGAAGGGGAGATCATAGAAAAAAGGGCTAATTGGATCACCAAGATACTTGAATATGACATTGAAGTCAAGCCTATTAAAACTATTAAAGGAAGAGGACTGTGTGAGTACATGGCACAAAACGAGGAGGTACTTTCCGCAAAGGAGCAACCGGAGCTCGTCTTGATGAATGAACCAGAATCGAAAGGTGGTTGGCTGACTGATAGAATGGGGTTCATACAAACCAGAAAGTATCTACCAGGTCTCTCATCCCAAAAAAAGAGATATTACCGGTTGCAAAATTGTGGATATATGCTAATAGAGGGAGTTATTTTCAAAAGGAATTTCAATGGCGTTCTCCTGCGATGCGTCACTTCGGAGCAAGCAAAGAGGATCCTCGACGCGTTCCACAATAGAGTTGCAGGTGGAAATTTCTCTGCTAAGACCACCACCATTAAAATCATGCGTCCTAGCTATTATTGGCCTACACTTTTTAATGACTACCACTCTTTGGTGAAGGCTTGCAAAAAATGCCAATTCTTTACTGAAATAAGGAAGAATTCTGCAATGCCCCTCAAACCCATAGTGGCGGCCGAACCATTTGCACAATGGGGCCTAGACTTCATCAAAATGATCAACCTAATTTCTAGCGCCAGACACAAGTGGATTCTGACCGCCATGGATTACTTCACAAGGTGGTAATTGACGCATTAACAGCAGCGTCTACCTCTTCCTTTTCCACAGGTTCTTCAGCAGCACTGGTAGTATCATTCAGTACAACCACCATTGGCGGGGGGAATACCAAGTTCCTAAAATTAGTATACCAATCTACATCGTAGAAGGGTATTACGTTGCAGCCGCAGAACAGGAAATGTAAGGCTTGAGTAACCCTCTGCTAGTGCTCATCGTGAGTTTGTAGGCGAAATCCACTGAGAAACGAAAGCTAAATGACAACTTCTTCCTCAATAAAGCGACGCAGGTCAATAGCTGACGGTAGACCTACTCCATAGGCAACATGAGCAACAACCTCACCGAGACCATTCAGGTACTTTTTGGGGAAGATTTCTTTAAAAAGTTTCAGGATAAGCAGTCGGGGGACGTTGATGTCTAGCATGGATGCTACAAAGTGGGAGCATATGTCGGTGTTCACCTGATACTTTTCCTCATACTCTATGCAGTCTTTGCCTAGAACCCACTTTATGGCTATCAGGACCAAAGAATGCTTATTCTTGGTCATCTGTTTCAGCCTCCTAGTAGAAACCTCCCCTAGGAATGCCGTTTGTGACTTATATGAGGTTAAACGAATGGAGGTGTCCATAGTTTTGACACTATTCCTAGGCTTCTAAGCTAATGTTGAAATTTATCTATCACCTAACCTATGAGAAGGCTTGCTTAAAACTCTGCTAACTGACCTATCACTACTCTAATGCTAAGTATGATTTCCTCACCTCTTACTAGCCTATTTATAGAAAAAATTACAAGACATAGGCTAATCCATTTCGAGAAAATGTGATAATAAGCCAATTGCTAACTTGAAATGCGTTCTTGCGTTTGCTCACATTTTTGGGCCAGTTGCATCTACGAGAGTATGACTAAATGTGTGCTAGATTAATAGGAGCTAATTAATTAGCTTTAAGAAGGTGGCACTCATTGACAGTAAGATGTATGGCCGTAGGCTATTGTGTCATCTCACAAGTGTTTCCCAGAACCCAAGGCGATATTCATATATTTTTAGGTCGTGATCGTTTGCTTTGGCGTAATCATTCCGGCCGAGATATTAATTACCAATGCATGCTAACACAAGGTTAGAAAGAAAATTTTCGGTTGAAGTTCCAAGGAGATCACAACGTATCACACGATTTCCAAATGCAATGATGAACTATGGCCGCCTCAAAATGGCAAGCAGTTCATTTTGTACGAATTTCAAAATTAACAGTACATGCCAAATTAAATGCAAAAGGCATGCTTTTTCCTACCACCTTGATGAAAGATTGCCAAATATTGCATGAAAAGGCTTAATATTTCAAAGTCTTTTCACAAACACCAAAGCTAAAGTATAGAGTTGTTCTTCTTCTACGTATCCAGAACCGAGGAGAACTGCAGAGCCAAGAACTTGTGGAGATCTTCACCAAAAGAAAAATGCAGGAGACTTCATCTCAACCAATGCAAGAAGAAATTAGCCAGGAGTTGTTTACAGCTACACGTTCTTCAGAGGAGGTATATGTCTATGAGGATGTGGCGTATGCTACACCTGGTATACCCAGCAGGCCAAAGAGGGCCTATACAGAAGAGCTGAATAAGCCCAAGGATTGTAGAAACTAGAAAATGGTCGAAGAGAAATGGGATAATATCTATGATCCACGACTCACAAAAAACCCTAAGTCCCTCAGAGAGGCAGCTTGTGCAAGGTTATTGGCACCAAAGGCAGACCAATCTACGGTGAAGAGATTTTGGTACAGTGGTCTCCCTCAATACATGGTCCCACTAGTGCACTATTGCCTGGACGTAGTTGATACTGCTATCCAATGTTATAATCCTGATACCCACTACATTGAAGGCCACAACTTAAGGGTGCACATCACTCCACAGGCCATTTGGCACATGTTATGCATCCCAGATCCAAGTAAGAGAAGAGAGAATATCGAGCCCTTTCACCCTAGCAAACGAGAGAAAATATGGAAGAAGATGAGAAAGAACTCAGAGTTCTTGTTGGAGGAGACTAGTAGGAAAGGCATCCCAACCGCTAAACTGCCAAGTATTTCGTTGTTGCGCGGTGCGTTATGCGACGATCTTTAGGATGCCATGTTCATGCTAGCCTTTGTGTGCAGTTGAGACTCTGATGAGAAGGTGGAGACCTTTCAACTGGGACTAGCATTCCAATTTCGCAAGCAACATGATCTCTTTTGGTATGATTTTGCTGAGTTTATGGTAGAAGAAATGATACAAAAAATTGAGAATTACTAGACGGAGAAAAAATTTAGGTTTCTTTCTTTCCTGGTCCACATGTTTCTGCATTAGAACCCGGATTTCTTCGCTTGGTATTTTCCGTTATCAATTTTTGATGAGTAAAATAAAAGAAAGCCAGTGTCCACATGGACGCCTTTTCTTTCCACATCATACGATTATTATGCATTTTTGGACTATTTCATAACTCCGGTCTTGCATGATTTAATCATAAAAGGCGATATAATCCGACTCGATAAGGAGCAGACCGGATTTATGCAGAGTTTCACCCCTGCTTGTGACTAGTTCTTAGGCAAAGATTTTACGATCCTCTGAATGTGGGGCTTTACTGGAAAACCTTTCTTACTCCCAACCTGTGTCATAGATAGAGTGGTCACACTGGAAATGTTTTGACAGGTGTGTATCATTGATTTTACCTTTTGTAGCAGCAAAAAGGTCAAGAGGAAGCGATTCTTCTCTTGTCCGAAGAATTTCAAGTCGATGACTCTGATAAAGAAACAATCGAACCAGTTGTTAGAGGATAAGCTGGCCTATCTAGGGTTGGTACTGGTAAATGATAAGTGGAAATACAACGCTTTCAAAAACTTTTCGGAGCCACACATGAGAGCTACCCATGTTCCCTAACCATCCCTAACCATACTAGGAGAAGCGGCGTAACCAGCGGGTGGACAAAGATGAAAATTTTGTGGAATTGGTGCGTATCCCTACGCAAGACACTAGAGGTCCATGAAACAAGTTCTACTTTACTGTGGCGGTGGCCCAGGATAATGTCCTCATGGAGCGCGACATGTACAACAGGTTGAAAAAGGATGATGAATGGAGTGAGGAAAAAATAGCGGCTTTCTGGAAGTATCGCCAGGAAATAGCACAGTTGGATGCTCCTTACAACAAACTGAAGGATGACCAAGAATTTGAAAAATGGTGGAAAGAGGGCCACCCCAGCCCAAGCTCTAGTATTAATAGGAGCGGAGACCTGGAGGAAGAATCCGAGGAGCAGGAGGAGGAAGTAGCGACATCGGCCTCATCTGCGCCAAAAGAAAAAAGCCCCAGACAACCTCCTATGTGGCCACAAATGTGCGTTTTAATATATCAAGGGGCTCGCATACACTCACTTGGGCTGCTAAACCAGCTAGGCTATCACTACAGCAAATGGTGATGATTGCCGAAGCCAGAGAGACCCCACCTATGAAACGACAGCGCACGAAGAGTATTATCGGAGAGGGTTTGCAAGAACCCACTAGAGGAAGAGTCCTTGCAGCTGGCCAGGAACCTAAGGCTGAGGAGGAGTTGCTGACGATTCTAGAGCCACCATCGACTAGTCAACAGGTAAAATTCACTCCTTCTACTCTTGCTTCTCATTCTTTGGTATCTGCCCCTGCCTCACTGGCGATCCCTACCATAAATATTGGCACTCTGCCTTCTACTTTTAATCCGACATATTCAGTAGGCTTCGCCCAGTTTTTGCAAACCACTCTGCTCGTCTTTACTCCTCCACAGATTCTTACACCTGCCACTGCCGCTCAGACCTTCCTCGCCTCACTTTCGAAAAATATTCCCCCTGTGAGTGCCCCTTCTTTTTCCACTATTATTGCAGATCCTCTTCTATCGTAACAAGCTGACACCCCACTAACAACTCCTCCACCATCCTAGCCAATGAGCCTTACGGCTGATTCCCCAATTCAGTCCTTACAAATGACTAGCCTTGTTGTTGGTTCTCAAACCAAACTATGAAACATGCCCCACTTCTCCCCACAAACTGTCACTCTCCAGAAGAAACAAATGCCCATGCCTATGAAAGTTACCTATCCCTATGGCCTGATTTTTGGTGCTCCTTTTGCAAGTGGACTAGTTTCATCACCAGTCGAATTCATAGCATAGATAGATTGCGGAAAAGAGGCATGCACAAATAGAATGAGAAAACATAGGGAAAAAGATGACAGTTTTTCTGTTGAGCCAAAAGTACAGGCTCTTTATGATGAGGCCCGACAAGAATTGAAGTTTGCAACCATGTACCCGAGGGTAAGAAAGCCTTAGGGAGAAATAAAACTAGAAGACTATGAGATATATGCAGTAGGACTTGACATGAAGGTAGCCTGACCACAAGATAAAGTTGAAATCATGGAGGAAACGCAACGGGTAGTCACTTCCGACTTCCTTAAAATTGGTCGCCAGTTAAAGAAAAAGGATGAGCAGCTCAAAGCAATAAAGGAGAGGGTTAGTTTTTTGGAGAGGAAAGAGAAATCCTTAGAGGCAGATATTGCCCGCATGACTGAAAGGGTGCTGGCAGCAGAGGATGAAAGGAACAAACTTCAAGGCGAAATTATGAAAACTCAGGTTGCCGACCCTGGCATAATAAAAGAGCTACAAACTAAAAATCAGGAGGCGGAGCAAAATATACAATTGAAGAATGAAGAACTAGAGTGGCTTCGCCTTGAGTATAGTCAAGGAATGGCATTGAAGAATGAAGAGCTCGAGCGCCAACAGGCTCAATATGAGCAAACAATACAAGAGAAAGAGGCTGAATTTAAAGGCCTAAAAGATCAAATAGAGTAAGAACTCCAAGAGACAAAGGCTTCTCTAGACAAGCACTTAGCAAATCACTCCCGAGCTGAGGAGAACTAGAATAAAGAAATGAGCAGCTCTGCAAAGCAGCTAGCGTCCGAGAAAAGGAAAAGGGAAGAATTAGCTGAAGCCATTATTTCAAGAGATGTGGAGATTGCTTCTCTTAATGGCTCTCTCCTGCCTCCCTCTACACAACCAGACATTATTCTGTTGATTAAGGAATTGTACATTTTCCACTGGGAAATGATTAAATCCTTTTCCTTAACACTGCAGCCTACCCTCTGATTCATCGCCAAGGCATCAAGGCTAAGCTAGGAGGCCCATGATACAGTTGAGCAGTTCCCACGGTTCATCTTGGAGAAGGTTCTTGAAGCCAAAGATCTGCTCATCAAGTTATACTCAGTCTCTGATGAGAGCCTGGTCGGAGTGGGTATTGAGGATCAGGATGCTGCTGCTCAAACGACAAACAAATTCATCCATTGCCACTCCACCTTTCAGCGCACTAAGGCAGCCACAACTATTCTGAGTAAGACACTGGGTACCATACGAGGAAGTTTCTCCGAGTTAAGAAAGATGGGATTGTCTTCCCTATTCCTTGAGGATGGCTCTATTGCTATGACTGAGCAGATTGCGAAAAAGATAGAAGAGAAGGAAAATGACCTGGAGGCTTTCAGGGATTTCAGCCATCCTCCCATGGCGACTGACATTGAGAGAATCATTCATCCACTCTCGTAGCTACTATTTCATATACAAGCAGGGGTAGGTTTACCCAATGTGTTGACTCACAAAGAAACTATTGATCTAAGTGGAGCATAGGAGAATTTGCGCAACATAGTGAAGTTATCTGAAGATGAATGGTCACCTTTGCAGGTGGCTCTTTCCAATCTCTGACTCCATTGGCCTAATGAAATAACACTCTAGTCTACAGAACCAGAGAAATTTTGGGTTCTCCGTTCCTTATTCAAAACGCCCCTGATAGTTGCCAAAAGTTGTTAATAAATATTTAACTAGCTCCCTTCAGGTTTATTTTTCTATGCGCCTGCCTATGCATCGCCAAGTCTGCTCGGCCTTTTATCAAGGTTTTGATTTTCCGCTCCACATGTCTACTCTTTGCAACTTCGAGTATCGACATTCCCGACGGATCCCGGGAAACTCTGCTGTGCTTCTACGTGTTGCAGCTACGAGATACTTTTGTTTCTTATTTCCTTGACGCCTCATCGAGCTGCGAAATGCTGCCACGGAGCCCTTGTTCCTAAAAGGTGCTGAAGGGCCCCACAGTTGCTGACTGCAGTATGCACTTGCTATGTGTCTAATGTTTGCAAATCCTTCAGCACGGAAATGAATTAGCAACCATGGGCAGCGAAATGCTGCCATGTGTCTCTGTTGTGCCTGGCTGACAATCGTTCCCTCTGTTGTTGGTGAAGGCTCCAGTCATTTTACATGCGTAGCCTTAACACAAATCCTTTGTAGCGAAGGGAGGAAGTTTCATGCGGGCAGCGACAGGCTGCCACATGCCTAACCCGTAGATCTCATATAAAGGTAGGAAATTAATGAACCGAATGAGGCTATTGGCTACTGCGTGTCATCATCATTCGCTCAGGAGGGTGACACTTGTCTAACCAGGACCACCGCCATCATTGTTGAGGATACACCTATGCCTGAGATGACTGGATGCTTTGTTCTAGATCGATCCTGTTGTAACAGCCTTGGGAATATTCTGATTTAGGCATCATTGTCGGGGATCGCAAGATCTTTTCTGTTACTACTCTCTGAGGCGGTGGGAGGTTTTCATGCTATATATACTTTTCTCTGTGATGAGAAAAGGGTCCAAAATTTGGAAAAAATATGCTGGTTTTAGTAAAAGATGCCAGACTTTTATTACTATTTTATTTAATTGCAAAAACTCTCAGACTGTGCTAATTGTTTGGCCTTTCTATTTTTCATGCTATTTGATCAAACTGTGAACTGTGCTTTTTATTGTCTTGACACTTCATTTGAGAACTTCTATATATGTTGGATGCAAGTTTGCTTACCTTGATCATGTCTAAGGACTCTTCTTGGCAGTAGGAATGTATGCAATGTTATTTTATGTCAATGAATGAATTTCCTATGCTATAATCTTAAGTCTCTGATGTTTTGGAATACTACAACACCATTCAGGCCCTTAAATCTATGATTTATCATGCCCATCATTAAATCTTGGCGCATTGCCTTAGGTTAGACTTTATTTTATTATATTTGCTTTCTTTTCCCTTTCCAAACCCCATTACAGAAGAAGCCGACTTCTCTAAAAATCTGGAGGTTACTCAGTTTAGCGCAAAAGGTCCCCCTTAAACTAAGTTTCCCATAAGACTCTGTTACCTCGTCAAATTTTGGCGTCAACAGTATACATTTATCACTGTTGTCCTTCATGAGACCATTGTAGCATGCATTGTTTACAACTGTCCTTATCATTGAAAATGACCCTTATTGCATTCACTTTCACAAGTACACCTATGAATGAACAATATCAATTCCATTACCTCCTGTAGCTTTTCCAAAGGTGTTGTCCTTGTACTTGTATCATGACTTTGATTCAACCATTGCTCTCTTTCTGGTTATTTGTAATAAATACGCATAGTCTCCTCATTTTAACTTTATTGGACAACCACATGTCACCTATGTTGGTGACCTAAAAGCTCACCTTCCTATGTGATGTGTGACTGTCCAACAAGGTTACAGTGAGAGGGCCTTTACAAACATCTTGGAATGATTCCTCATTTTCCAAGGCATGCATAATTGAACATTAAAGATAATGACCTTGTTAAGTGATTCATAAAACATCACTTAACAAGTCACTTTACATTAAGCATAAGAAAAAGGGCCCCACCATTAATATGTATTACATTTGCATTTGAAGCAACTAAAAGTGATTTTCAAATCACTTTTATGATATTTCAAAAATTGAAAACAATTGCAACATATAATATCATATCTTAAAGCCCTCAAAAGTTTCCAAGGCATTGACCATCAACTCACAATATTCTGCTTTTTACTCACACATGTCATACACATTGTTTTGCAAAGGCATTATAGTCTTCAACAACACTTGGCCAATATGACCGACCTCCAAGTCCCTTGGAAAGCATATTCCAAGTCACATGATGTTGGGAAAACACAAGGCATATCACATAGGTCATGGTATACTCCATATTGCATTACACACTCCATTGGAAAATTGATGAATTAGCAAAGTTTAAAAAAAAAGGGAAAAAGTCTTAAGGCATAAAATGCCTAAGGGAGAACACCATATGTTTCGGCCCCCATCATTTACCATGTATTTGATTTTAAAAACAAGGGATAAAAATACCATCAAAATCCAAAGGAGGTCAAACCCTAAATAACAAAACATCGAAATGATGGAAAAAACATCATCATTTGGTCGTTGAAGAATCTGGAGCAAAGCTTTGCCGCCATGGGGTTTGGAAAAAACACAGGAAAATGGTGCTGACTAGCTGATTCTGTCAATTTTTTTGACATTTTCTTGCATGAAATCACAGGTAAAAGCATTTGTTTTGTAGAAATCTACATTTTTTACACCTGGAGGTCATTTTTTGGACTTAGAGGCCGTGTCCTGTAGCATTTTTATAAACTTTGTTTCATTTCTCATTTTCTGTTATTGCTCTCCTGTTTGACAACCGCCATGAGAAGCTTGTATGTAGCTTAACAAGAAGTTTTTAGTGGAAAAACTCTACACATTTTGATGCTCGAGTCGGGTAAGCTCCCAACTGACCTTGCATTGACATTTTCCTCCTTGTATGAGCAAGAAGAGCTCAAATGGAAGCTTTAAAATATACTTCATTTGTTTTCAACTCTCGTAATAGCATTCAAAATACTTCATTATTGAAGTTTTGAATAAATTTGGTGCATTTCCCATTGTTTCATGGAAATAATGGCTCACTGGTTGCGGCTATGAATAGGAACAAAGTGTCTTTATGTTCATTTCTCAAAACCCTCATATATTCTTTTGATTTCCTCCTTGTATTAACAAATCATAACAACCTAGATGGGTTTCTTGGAATGTAGAAAAGAAAGAACCGGCTGTGGGTTCGGCCTCCATTTTGCAAACTGGGTTTTCTTCATTCATGATTTTTTGCTTCATTTTTCTTTCTTGTGAAAAACCCCTTCTTGAGTTTCTTGTAGCATGTATTTTTGTTGAATCTGTAACTGTTTGTAAAGAACCCAAGTGGGTTTCTTCATTTTCCTAAAAAGCTCATTTTTTTTGCAAAATATAGATGATTTTGCAAGTTTATTTCACTTTCCTGTAGAATACAACAATGTGGCTCCATTTAAAAAAAAACCCAAGTGGGTTTTCCATATTTTGCAGAAAAAAGGCCAATTTTCACCACAGCCTGTCATAACACATGAATGGATTTTCATTTTTTGACTCCTGTAGAATGTTTACCATATTGCTATTTCTCTCTCAGACTTTACGATGAACCGAGATGTGTATGTTTTCAATCTAAAAACAACTTCATATTTTGTCAAAAAATAAGTTTCCATGTCATTGCACAATATCCGCTTTGACTAAACAACTACATGAGATGGTCCATTTTATCTCTCCATGGTGCATGCACATTCCTCTTCATGTAAAGAGTTAAAAATTTCATATGACCATGAATCCTCATTAGTCTTTTCATTGAATTGCAAATATTGTTGTCCCACATCATTGAAGTTTCCTTCATTCTAACTCATCAAGCTAGATTTGTGCTACTTTGATATTTCCACCCATGCAGGAATTTGCATGCTCTCATTATTATAGACCGTCATCTTATCATGGTTATTTTGTTGCACCAAAAATTGAGTTGATGTTCATGTTGGAATTCTCTTTGCATCCTTATGAACAAATAAGTTTATAAAAACTTCAAATTGTAGCAAAATAAGCTTTTCCCAATGAGCATCTAAATTGTTTTCCTGCAATGCATTTCATTTCTGTAGAATGTCCTTAAACACATAACCCCAAAGTGGGTTTGTAATTGTGAACAACTTCTGCATTTCATTCTTTATTCAAGAGCACCATACTCCTCATTTAATGATGCTACCTCTTCATGTTCACAACACTTATGGTAACCTTTGCATTAGTTTCAACACTTGACAAAACATTGTTGTATGCAACTTTGGCACCATGATACATATAAAGGATTACCTCATAAGTCATTCATGCTTTGACTGTCCTTCAAGTGCATAGGAAGAATGGAAATAAATCTGTAGCTTATTGTCCTCATTGTAGTAGATATTTACAATGTTGAACTTTAAACTATGCTTTTCATTTTCCTATGTTGTTCACTAAAGCACCATGATTCATGATGGTTTCAACAATTGAATTTCATGAGCTCCTCTAATTCAATCAAGACCACTACCATCTTTAATATCAATTCTCTTCCTTTATTTGTAATATGCTTAGAGGAATCATTTCTAGAGGAAACCATTTGGAAACTTGCTCAAACATTTACATGAGAGTATAGATAATAGCAGACCCTTGTCCCTTGAGTTATGGCATAGCAATTGTATCTTGATCACATCATATGAGGCTTCTACTGCTGTCATGACTTCTTGTAATGACATATTCATGATATGCATATATCTATGTCAACTAGAGTTGATGTTTCTTGAATGTCTTTTCCTTTTGTGCCAACTTTAAACCATCATGCATTGAATGCTATCTAGAAACTTGTTTGTCTAATGTTTGATTGAGAAGGCCTTGAATAGAGCCTTGTGCAACTTCAGATTTTGTTTTTGTTGCTATCCTATTTGACATGCTTGGAATGCTTTCAAGCTTATCATGTTTCCAATCTAAAAGACAACATATAACTCTCATTCATCCCACTTATGAGGGCAGAAAAATAGATGGCCATGTTTCTTTACCATAAAAACAATTATGCTCTATCTTGAGTACTCCCCCATACTTGTCAACCTTGTGAGTTCCTTGATGTATATGCAGCTGATGCTTGTTGTTAGTTGGTTGTACTCTTCATTGCATGGCTCATTTGCTCCATTTTTTAATATAGTAGCTACCTCTACTGTCATGTAGTATACATTTATCACTGTTGTCCTTCATGAGACCATTGTAGCATGCATTTTTTACTACTGTCCTTATCAATGACAATGACCCTTACTGATTGCATTCACTTTCACAAGTACACCTATGAATGAACAATATCAATTGCATTGCCTCCTGTAGCTTTTGCAAAGGTGTTGTCTTTGTACTTGTATCATGACCTTGATTCAACCATTGCTCTCTGTCTGGTTATGTGTAATAAATACACACAGTCTCCTCATTTTAATTTTATTGGACAACCACATGTCACCTATGTTGGTGACCTAAAATATCACCTTCCTATGTGATGTGTGACTATCCAATAGGGTTGCGGTGAGAGGTGCTTGACAAACATCTTGGAATGATTCCTCATTGTCCAAGGGATGCATAATTGAACTTGATGCATCTATGAAGTCACTTAATTATTTTATAAACGGATCATAGATCTTCGTAAGAAGATTGAAGGACATATCAACAAAATATGTTACATCTTTTGAATCTGATAATGAAAGTTGATCAACTGGTGTGATTCCATATTGATTTAATGCATTGATAATAGATAAATCTTTGATCAAGTTGCTCAATTTCCTTTTCCTTTCAAAGCATGCTAAGCTCTACCCTCGTGGGAGCCACATTTAACCCACATGTTGTATTTAATATAAATCAGAATAGTAACCAGACTTGTCCTAAATCTACACATGAAGCAAACAGTTACAAAATAAATGCATATGTTGGATGTGTTTGATGACTTCGTTGTTTCCAAGACATCCAAGGTTTGCATGCTTATTTTATGCACTTATGGATCAATTTATACATGCATAGGTAGGTGTGTATGTAAGGATTGAATCTTTCATTGCTTAGAACGTCTCTCTAATATCATTGTTTTTTAGATGCAGGGGCTAGGATCACTACAGAGTTAGGGAGGACACAAGCAGCTCGGGGCAGCAGTAGCAGAGTAGTCGGGCAACCTGTAACCAGTCATTCTCAGACAATGACTGGTTCCATTCTTATATGCACATTATTTATTTCCTTTATTTTTTCATGTATGAATTGCTTCATATTTTCATTGAATAAGAGAGTTAGTCCCTTGGCTTGTGAGGGACATGTACATTTCAATATTATCAATAAAGACTACATTTGTATATCTATGATTCTCTTTCTCATTTATTGTAATTGCAACATTGAAATGACAAAATGTAATCTACTTTATTTGACAATCACTCCTTCATGCATATTGAAACTGGTAGTTTTATGGTTTATCTTTTAAATGTTTAAACAACATGAAAAGAAAAAAACACTAAGTTACCTGATTTCAGTTGAAATTTAAAAATCACATAACAAATACATGTCAAACATGGACATACCAAATGTAAACATATCAAATATGGACATGTCAAATCCAAACTTGGTTAACTATGGGATAAATACATTCACACCTCAAAATATCCTTCAATATCTACAACATCAACCACATCCTAAAAATCCATACCAAAATCAACTACATCAAGGGTTTCAAAATCAATATCAAGATCAATATCTACAACATTAAATTTCCCTAAATTCACTTACCAAAATAGCTGATACACTTCTCCAACAAACATCTCCACCTCCAAATCAATACACTCTTTGTCGAAATCGTCAAAACATTGATTTGTATCCACAATATCAACCAACACATCTCCAACATCAAGATATTGGATATCAAGAACCACGACATAAACAACCACATATCCGACATCAAGACATTGGATATCAAGAAGGAAAACATTAACAACAAGATCAAACACAACAAGAACAAGCTTCACAAGATAACAACACCATCACCAAATGTGAATACACTCCTTTAGGGGAGCCAATTGAATCAACCTTAAACATGTTAGTCCATTGTAAACTTATCAATCTTCTAGAGTCATTAAATGGGGGTGAACCTATCTTCAAGTTCTCATGGTATGATGATAATGTTTATTATGAATACCATAGCACAAAAGTTCATGACATGTTAGATTGTATCAAAATCAAGAACCTCATCCAAGACCTCATTGATCAAGGAAAAATAATTGTTGACGATAATGATGAAGATTCAATCTTAGATAGTCATATTGACAATGTCTCTACCTCACCCAATGAGAAAATTAACATACCTCAAGTTTTGCTTCACAATCATGATCAGAATCCCTCACCAATATCTAACAATTATCCATTTCAAGAAATCTTAAAATCATTTGATCACATGGTTGAAGACATTGACAAGGTTTTTACCACAATTGTTGAGGATAAAATTCAAGATTCATCCACCAATGATCATGTTGGCAATGTCTCTACATCACCCAATGAGTTAGATGGCATACCTCAAGAATTTAATCCAAAGAATGATCAACATCTTTCACCAAAGTATAACAATGGTCCTTTCCAAGACATATTGACATCATTTGACCTCATGGTTTCCAATATTGAAGAAATCCTTAATTCCACACTTGATCCAAATTCACTTGAAGATCAAGAAAATATTGAGCCAATACCCATACATAATGAAGACACTCAAGAACCCTTTGTAAACAATCCATCCTTTGAAATTGATCCATGTCAAGAACATGAACCAAAGCATATTGAAGATAACACCACACAGAGTCAAGATCAAGGATCCATATCCCCAAGATACTACCATGATCTAATGTGTATTCTCGAATCCATACAAGATGTCACAAATAATGATCATTATTGTATATCATCTACTCCTCCATCTACCCATGAGATGCTTGCTCCTAATGGACATGTAGATGATCTTCATCCAAAACAAGAGTCTCATACTCTTGATATTATTACCAAGGAGCAAGAGTCTCCTACTCTTAATATATTTACACATGATCAAGGCATAGCATAACCCATAGACATCAAAAATTGATAATGAAGAAGAACTCTACATGGATGATGAATTAGAAACATCCTTTGAAGAGCAGGAAGAAATGGACCATGAGGAAGACTCCTATATGGATTGTAAAGCATCAACACCTTTTGAAGAAGCATCAAAATCATACACATCCTCCATACAAATTGAATAAAGTGAGCATGAGGATATCAAGCATTATCTAAAATCAAAAAGCTAAACAATCTTGAGCAAAAAGGAAATGGTTTTCCAACAGTAGAATCAAAGCATGCCAATAATACTCCCATAGTACTGGGGGCAACTTTATCTAGCAAAAACACCAACATGGGGAGCACAAAGAGTCCTTATGACGAAATGGCTACCAACACTCCAACCATTCATATCATGAATCATCGTCCACACATTTTTCCACCCACTAATTGGGACCAACCACAAGAAAGAGGCCTATATCAAAGAAAAGAGAAAATTATTGAAGCAAAAGAATCAACAAAGAAAAATGGACAAGAAAAATTCAAATGGATACCAAAGAGAAATAAGGAAATCATCCCTATCACACTCCATTAGTCAAATAAACTATGGGAAAAAATCAAAAAGGGAAGTTCATCCATCAAAACTGTCCATTGATACAAAAGAAAGCTTCAAGAGAGACCTACAAGGTATATCAAGAAGTTGATCCCAATCAAATCTCCATATCCACCCATCATTGCTCATCATCCCAAGTTTGGAGAATCAAAGATTCCAAATTGTCGACCAATCCATTTGTATCTCATATACCTCAATATATTCCATAATTCAATTTGACATCCATGTTATCTGACTCTTGTATTGACTGTGTATTGGTAACAACTCTTTATCATAAGGACTCTAAGGGAACTCTATTTCAAAGTGCGCATCTAGGTAAGGTTAACTTTGGTATCGATAATGAAGACCAAAAATCTAGGGGTTACATTCAAGTGCCCATATCTTAGAAAAATAGCTCCTCCAAGTAGGATATCATTGGCACATTGTGATAGCAACAACATCTATATCAACAACAATAATGTCTACATCAACACCACCAGGTGGTTCAACATGAGCATAAACTTTCAAAAAAATAAAAATAAAAACAAAAAATAAAGAAAATAGTCAAGATAAAAATTGTCTTCTAGTGAAAACCACTTTGGTGGCGGTTTGGACAAGTACCATGATGAAAACTTGGAAAAAAGGCGTCATGAGTAGAATTGAGCATCTATGTGCACCGCTTTAGGTGGAAGCATCTCATCCCATCCATAATAAATTCCACATTCCATCCATCTTATCCATAATAAATCCAAGAACCATTCATTATCCAATCCATTTTCATCCCATCTAACTTATCTTGATCTTGGAAAAGGTTTGGTATGTACTTCACACTTGCTTATGGTAAACATCCTGACATGGGTCACTATCATTGATCCTATCCTAACCAACATTATCAGAGCCATGAGGCATTGTCCAAAGAGGAGTACTCTATCCAAACATGTTATCCTATCACAAGGTAATCCTTGGCATACTTCACATACCCATCCATTAATCCATTCATTTATCCATGCATCCACCCATATCATTCCATACATTGCTAGACATTGGGGGTAGATACTTACATCTTGCTTCAAGAATAAATATTGAGCTATATCCTATAACTTGATATCAATCTAAACATTTATAAAACACAAAATCAAATTGGTTAAATCATTTGTATGCACATATCTAAATCACTAGCCCATGCCACATTTTGATGAGAAGATGTTCCTTATCAAGCTTTATCTTTTATCAAACATCAATCCAAACAATCAATATCACTTACATCTACCTTACACTTCAATGTCACATCAAATCATTCCAATATCATTTTTTCCAAGCCTAGCTTCAAAATTTTGATCTATCTTATCCAATCAATCCATCATCATCTCAAGATACATCATTTCCCAATCTTTGTGTTGTTCAACACTATCCATGCATTGTTGTGCATCCTCAATAATGTTATCACTATCAATAATCTATCAATCAAATCAATAAATCCTAGCTTGGTTTTCAAAAAAATACCAAAACATATCATTGAAATCATCACATATCCATACACTCGTCAGCATTGTGCAAAAAATACAAAACATCTAAAACACATCAAAATCCCTAAACAAGTCAAAACATTGAAAAAATAAAAAAATATTACCTTGTCAAACTACATTGTCTCTAAGCTTGAACGTAGGCAAGGCCATCACTGATGTTCCCCTGAGATGCTTTAGGTCAGTCCTTTAGGATTCCATCATAATAAACTAACAAACCATCAAGTGTTCATATTTCATCAATAAATGGTTACTGGTTAGAGTCAGTCAAACTACATGGTCTTTGTCTGTATAACGTAGGCAAGGCTAATCTTTGATAAACCCCTGAGGCCCTAGGTCAATCCCTTTTATTTCTTGGTCAAAACTTAGAAAACACAAAAAAAATTGAAAACTCAGAAAACATAAAAACATTTGAAAACTCAGAAAACACAAAAACATTTGAAAACTTGAAAACCCAAAAACATTGGAAAACATTGGAAAACCCTAAACAGCCTCATGAAACCTAAAAACATAAACATTCAAATACACCCAAAAAGACCAAAAACATAAAAACATTTGAAAACTCAGAAAACACAAAAACATTTGAAAACTTGAAAACCCAAAAACATTGGAAAACATTGGAAAACCCTAAACAGCCTCATGAAACCTAAAAACATAAACATTCAAATACACCCAGAAAGACCAAAAACAACCTCAAAACATTGCAAAAATACCAAAAATGTTGAAATATTCCCAAAAAAATCCAAAACTACCCATCCCATTTTGCTTGCACCTGCAATAAACTTCCATCCATAATAAATCAATCATCACACTCACCCTTTGGTAACACAAATAGAAACAGGTACACCAATCAACAAAATTAGAACCTTTAAATTCAACGCACAAATCAAACTCTTGATCATCATCAAACATGTCAATCAAACCTTATATCAACATCCTTTCAAACAACCTATCAACCTACCACCATCCAATAACATGTACTAGGATGCATCCTTCCTACAATGGAAATTATCTTTGGAAACCACTTTGCAAACTTATCCTAAACAAAACACATTACTTAGGCAAGAGATATAAATAACATTGACTATTTGTTCATTTTGATCGTCTTATGATTTATCTTGTTGACCCATTCTGAGGACCTCTCGATGATGTCTAAATGATTTGGAGAGAAAGTAATGGGGCGTTGATCATTATCTTTCATTTTCTAAGCTTGTGGGATGTTCTTGTAAAATAATCTTGGAAAATACTTGCTTAGTTGTGTGTAGGGAGGTCATTTTGAATAGATTGTTGACTATTGTGTATGCTTTGGTCCAAAATGTTCTAAACTTCTAAACTACATTCCAACGAGGTTTCTGTATGTCAAGGTGTGAAAAAGGATTATCCTATCTATTTTCAAAGTCAAAGTCCATTGCACTAGATACAACACCATCCTATTTATCAATACCATGATGCATCATGTCTATGTGTTATATCAAAAATAAGGAATGAAGGGCCTAAGTATACCAATCCCTGAAATGAGAAAATCATCAATCTCATCACCATATCTAATAAAGTTTCAAATGATCATAGGCTTGTTGGAATTTTGAATCAATTTCAAAACAATGGTTAATCAATGTCCATCTCATTCTTCTTATTCTTCTTCCTTTACTAACATTTATATTCGAGTGTTGAATATGTGTGATATATCAAAATATACATGAGGCTACCCATGGTTGATGACTGTCTATACATCATCAAATCTGTCTACATCAAACATCTGAGCTTTCTAAAGAAGTATCTTTCATCTTCTTTGAGTTGAACCTATGTTCAACCTTTGTTGCGATCTCGACTCGAAATTAAAATTTCTGCCCGATTTCTCTAGGGGGTAGGGTACCAGCTTAATTCCTTCTTCTAGGACAATAGTGGGGCATCCAAAAAAATAATAAATTTTTAAATTTGTTGATCTGAGCAGCAACATTAATCCAAAAAGCGCCAGTCTTTGAACCAACGTAATAGGTCCCTTGCTTCAAAGAGGGGAAAAATGTAGACACTTAAAATTGTCCTAAATAATATTACACACTTGAATCCGATTACTAACATCGTTTCTTCCTAAAATGCATCTTCTTTTTGACTGTTTAATTAAATAAGCCTAGTTTTTTAATTAAATACATCATTTTCATCTATTAATCTAATTAATTTAATTAGGTTAATTCCTACCCTTTCACACTAACCTTTCATTCTATTTAATTGAATAATGAAAATTATTTAATTTAAACCCCCTTATGTCCTCTCATTTCATTAAACAATCTTAATTATTTAATTAAATGTCATTTGAATCCCCTTTTCATTAAATAAACTAATTATTTAATGATAATCCTAATATTCCTCAACTTGCACAATTAAAACTCTATTTTAATTAACTAATTACTAGTTTTCCTCACCCATCCACTTGCATAGGAAAAAATCCAAAGGAATATTCTTCTATTTGGCTCCAAAAAGGGAATATTATTTCCTAACAAACATTGTAACAGACTTTCTAACAACTTTGAAAGTGTGTTTGTTTGAACATTGTGAGCCATTGATTGATTCTTTGATCCTTGTGATCTTTGATTCTCATCCATTGATCAAAATCCTTCATCTATGTCTTCACCCTTGATTCCATCTTGAACATTGATTGACCAAATCAATCTTAGCCCTTCATTCACCATTTTCTCCTATAAATACCTCACATTTTGGAGAGAAATGGATCCACTTCCATTAAAGAAAATTTATGTTGCTTGTTTGAATACTATCTTTATATATCCTTGCATCCATTATCAAGCTTTTCATCTTTTTCATCCATCCTCACTATAGTTTCATCCATTTTAGCTTAAAGTTTCATCAATGGAGTTTGATTAGATGCTCATATTATCCAAGGGATTGGGAAAGGTTCATCATTCCATATCAATATGACACCAATCCCCCAATGGGATAAGGTTTGGAGTTCTAGATTAGGTTTATTTTACGCTTTCATAGTTTATTTCATGCTTAGTTTAATGGTTACTTGTTTTTGAAGCTTTTGAACATCTCATTTGGATTGTAGCTTAGGTAGTTAAATATGGCTTAAATTTGTATGGATTTGGTGTATTTAGCTATTACTATGATTACAATCACATAAAATAAAAGTTGTTTCAATTATATCACATAAAAATTAGTTCATAGAGACATTTATTAAATATTCTTACTAAGGCTATTTAATAAATCACATCGACATCTAATTCAACATAAACTCATAAAACCAAACATGAATGCTCATATATTATATATCAAAGGTTCATGTACATATAATCAATAATATAATGCTAATTTGGCATATGGCTATTGGACCCCTCAAGGCGTGGTGGCGACATTCGTCATGAAAAAATAGAATGTGACCATGATCTACTCACGGATCTCACTAATGCCTAAAGGCCATGTACCTCTCCAACCACCCTGGCCTCTCATATGAGTGTTGGGATGTGCTCCTACTCTATGCAGTCTTTATCTGCCTATAGTTTGGTAACCTCTCTCTAGCCTCGAGACCTTTGACTGTAGCACAACCTTTGTTCTACTATTTGTTAGAACTCGAGATGCTCATAGCTCATCATATGTAGTTTGGAGTGCTGAAATTTTTCCTACAACTCGCTCCTCCCTAGAATCAGATAGGTCAATGCATCTCTTCATGCTCTTATACGTTTCCCTCAATCTTGCAATAGGCTTGAAGAGATCAGTATGATGCCCTGCAGAAGGTGGGGGAATGTACTCCAAAGGTATATCATTGTGTGGGGGAAAAGGAGGCACCATCTCCATAGTCACCCACTGATAGAGATCTCGCCACTCTCGCATGGACCATGCAAGATGGAAATCATAAACGATATCAGTACACATCATGATTTATAAATAATAATCATATACATAAATATGAAAGCATAAGTAAAAGCATAAATAACACATCATCGCCTAGATCTCCAACCTGCTAGTGGGGATCTTGTTGTGCAACAACAGATCCTCCCTTTGTAGGAGGCATGGATGGTTTGCTACTAGTGGCCTCCCCATGCTCATGTGTCCTAACACTTGTTATAGCTGCTGATTGTGCTCTAGTGTCTCAGGTAGGAGGTGAATCTTTCCTCTCGGGGGAAAATCGGGCCTCATCACACTCATCACACTCATCACTCATCAGTTGGGAATCCTCCTCCTCATTGTCATCATCATCATCATCATCATCACTAAATAAATCAGGTATCCTTACCTCATCCTTTGAATCACCATCAATGACCCCATTGTCCCCATCATCCCCATGACCTGGAAGAGGTCCCATGTTTCCCATAGGATGATGCATAGGAAAGACATTTGATGGTTGTAAACCCATCCACCACTACTCGTAGGCTACTGTGGCACCTACCTCATCAATATTTAAGACTAGGGGCATGCCGTGGTCCTCATCCTCTAAATCATTAAATTCAACATCATCAATGGTGAGATGATGACTATCTCTAGGCTGAGAGGCATTCTGTGCTAACCATGGGTACCTAGGTTGTGGCCTAGGTGGAACCTGAACCTACCCGAACTACTACATAACACAATCATAGTAAAATGGTCTCATTATATAATCATGTCACCCTAGTACAAATCAATCTTGGTGCATCCAAACTAACTGGTGAGTGACATTTGCCCACTGGGGTACCATGATGTATGGTCTCGAGAGTATATCATCATCCTCCACGTAGTTGAACCTAACTATGTAGTATATCAAGTCTCCATCCCGCCATGATCATCTGAGTGAATAACTATAGGCCTGTGGATAGACCACGACCTCTATTGTAGGATACCTTGTCGGCCTAGTACATTGATATGCTCAAAGAACCACACTTGCAAGAGTGTACAATGAACTATGTTGTCTATCTCTTGGTAGATGAAGCACCCAAGATCATAGTATAAATGTGACAACATGTTGTGACCCCAAGCATAAACAGTTTGATGCCGATCCATTTCTCGTATAATGTGAACTAGCCCTCCATCTAAGTGTGTGCCTCATCCATCTGGAACTAGTGCTAGTACCGTGGTAACGATCATAATGCATCTTAGTAATGATGACCACGTGTATAGTAGCCATCTGAGCTCGATGTTGGGTCTGATGCTAGTCTCTTAGATGGGATGGCCTAAGTAGTACTTGATATCCTCTCACATCTCCTCATATGACCACTCCTCTTCTGAATGGACAACCTCGCCACAAATAGGTAATCACATGATGCAATGAATGTCCTCCAGGGTATCTATCATATCTCTTGTAGGGAGGTGAAAGGTGCATGTATCTACGTCCCACCTCTCTACTAGCGTTATAAGCATGGAATCATGGTACCTCATAGGTGGCATGAGGTATACCTAAAATAATCCTATCTCCTATAAGATATCAATCTCCTCCTCTGACAACTAGGAAAGTTGCTCTCATAGGAAACAAATTCATCTACCTCCTAGATGTTGGTGGGCTCAAGGAGGAATCTAAAGAATAATAACCAAAATAAATCATCAGTAAAGTTACTAAATCTATGCATTAAATAATTAAATTGACACTAATGTTGCTCTAGGACACTTTGCGACCAACTTGGACATTTGGGCCATTTTTTGATGGGGGGAAGTCCTAGACACTAGCCATTTTTGGACACTTTGCAACCAAAATGGACACTTTGCAACAAAGGAGTATGCTTTGCGACAAAGGAGGATGCTTTGCAACAAAGGAGAATGCTTTGTGATTTTTTTGCCGGGGTCTTAAAACCTTCTAGAAATGCTTAAAAAAATATATTAAATACATGAATGTGAAGGTAAAGCATAGTAGAACCCACTCACCGTATGTTGAAGCTCACCCCATGCCACCTCGTCGCGTAAAGTATCTAGTCTCGAAGGCTTTTACACTCGTCTGCTCAACATATTCACTCACTCTACACCAAGGTAAATTGTCAAAAGGTAAATGTCAAAATGATAGTTAGAAATATCATTTTAATTCATATATACTTAATTTCACTAAAAGAAGCATGTATTTTAATCTAAGTATATGTCATTAAAATCAAAATATTGAGGGCTAGAAAAATCCATTTTTGACGTTGTTTGTTGCGTTGAATTCATAATTCCATCCCTAATATAATCTAATCTCTATCCATATGTGGTGTTGTACTTCCACTACCCTATGGTAGGACCAAAGTAATTCAATGAAGTTTCATGGATAGCCTAATTCCACCTCCATAAAATAAGCGAAATTGGTGGGGGGGTACACATCTACCCTCAAATTCGATTCTCTATAGAAGTTTGATAAAAGGATTTTTGAACGACTAATGAATCAATGTTGCAGGATGTGGTTCCTAACATTATGGTTTTGTAAATGCCTATAATGGGGGCTTCATTCTCCCTATTTGTGAATGAATCCATATGAGTATCATTTTATTGTTCGAATTCCTTTAACTTGAATATGTATGTAGTGTCATATGGCCACTAAAGTGGGGGGATAAATGTAGTGTAGAAAATTCTACTCCTTTCTAAGTGAAAGTACAATTTCACAATTAGTTTGGACCTATTTTAGTGACCTTGCATTTATGCATGTTTAAACCTCATTAATAGGCCCCTAATACCCTTTATTATGATCCCAAGGCCTATTTTAATTATTTCCCAACAATATAACCCACATTGAATAAGTGTTATTAATTGATTTAATGCCCGACATAATCTAGGTCCCGAGCTTTTAGGTCAGAACCCATTTTTCCATTGGGAGAATGGGTCCCATTTAAGTTCATAAACTCAAATAAAAATATGTTTTTGGAAACATTTAAAAGTCTCAAACTAAAATTCTAAGTGTCGAATTGTATGATTTAATAAATGGGAAATTAGAAAGGAAGCCTATAAAACAAAGTCTTTCAATCATTTTTCACTAGACAAGAGAGAGATTCATATGAGATCACAACAATTTACACTCAAGAGCAAGGAGAAATAAATCAAGAATTCAAATTTGAAGTCTTGGAGCAGCATTTTATTTGTTTTTGTAGGTCTTCAAGCTCATTTTTCTAACAAGATCAAGCATTGTCAAAGATTGATGATAGATGCCTATGGAGGATCATGATGGATTCTAGGTTTTGGGAGATGCACCAAGCCATTCAACCAAGCCTAATGACTTTTTTCCTAAGTGATTCCATCTTCTATTATCATTCTAATTTTTTCCTAAAGGAAGGTATATTTAGATTTGTGATCTATTAGGGTGATTTGAAATCTCCCAAAGTAGGTCTTCATCATTGTTCATGTTTCATTCAGGGATCTTATTCTAACACACTTGAATATGGTTTCTTTTCATTTTAAGCTCTTGTAATCTTAGACACACTTAAGATTATGGCTTGCACACACTTTCATGTTTCAAATATGTATTTTTCATCAAGGTTTAATTACAAAAGTTGGGGTTTGACTGAGGAAAACTCCTATCCACCCCAAAACCAACAATTTTGTTTTGCAGATTTATCATAGGTACAAATCCAGGAGAAAATTCAAAAATGCAGGAAGTGCAGACATAGTACTCAAATCTCAATTTTTGATTTTTGAGAAAGGGAGACCTAGACATTCGCCCCATGGGCG